>PVJH01031997.1:0-23141 GCA_004026705.1 Nesogale talazaci
GTGCCACTCTGTTCAAGATCGCTCATCTCCAAGCGATAATAATGAATTTGAAGGGGCCTTGCTTGAATGGTCTCAATCTGTTGCTTAATAAATGCCATGAGGTTGTTGAATAATACTGGCCGTAATGAAGGCAAAAGCAATAAACTAACGAGGGGGCCCAAAAGTGCCAAGACGTAAGGCAACAGTCCATTAAGCCCGGTCCACAGTGGAATGATGGCCAACTCCTTTCTTCTCTTCTCCAAGTCTTCTTGCAGCCGCTTGACTTTTTTTTCTCTTATGATTCCAGATTTGTTGACATAAAAACAGCATCTTTCCTGTAAAGTAAAACAAATACCTCCCTGCTTTGCAGCAATTAAATCTAAACCTCTTCTATTTTGTAATACTACTTCTGTTAAAGAATCTACCTGATCTTGCAAATCTTGCATAGTGCCTGATGAGGCCTGCAAATCTGAGATTAATTATCTAGATAATTTGGTATCCTGCAGTCCCAAAGGCCACTGCAGTACTGATCTCTAATCTAACAAATAGGGCAACTAGTTGCACTGCCCTTTAGCTTTTCCTGCCAGGTGATCAATAGCAGGGATAGGGACAGGCATAATATCTATGCCTGGAAGGAGAGAGATTAGCACACATAACTCTGTCCAAATGCTGGACAATTGGGTAAAAGCCCTATTGTTGCCACAAACAAAAACTGAACTATAAAGGGCACATAAGAAGCCCGTAACATTAATAATACTAGAACAAGAAACAAATCCTGCCAATTCCACATAATCTCACAAGGGAGGAGGAAAATAAACAAGTCACATTAAATAAACTGCAAAGGTTGGACTGTAAAAGGAGAAGTTAAGTCACAACAACCACCTTTAGAATAGTTAATAAAAGGACTAGGTAAAACAAGAGATGGGTCACAATGTGCTTGGTAGCCTCTCCTGTTTGGAGGGTAGCGAGAATAAACCCACTATAGGTGTCTATGCATACATGAATATATTTGAGATTCCCACACTCTGCATAGTGGGTGACATCCATTTGCCAGATCGAGTCAGGTACTAGTCCCTTAGGGTTAATTCCCAAATGGGGGACTGGTAGAAATGTCACACAAGAAGCACATTGCTTAACAATCTGTCTGGCTTGTCCTCTAGTTATTTTAAACATCAGTCTTAGGGACTGGGCATTCAAATGATGCAAGGAATGAGTGGCTTGGGCCTGTTGTAAATTGCCAGTCATAACCATGGCCACCATTCTTGTAGCTGCATCAGCGATCTCATTTCCTCGAGCCAGAGGCCCTGCTAGGCCCGAATGAGCCCTAATATGTCCTAAGAAAAAAGGAGCAGTTCTTCTATGAATGAGTTGCTGGCAGTGCAAAAATAATTTAGCTCTTTCTGACACATGTTTGATCTGCACAACAGTTTCTAAAAGTGGTACCGAATGAGCCAGATAAGCACTGTCTGTATAAATATTAAGCGCTTGATTGGGAAAGGCTGACAAAACTGCAATCATAGCTTGTAACTCTACCAACTGAGCAGAGGTAAAATTTGTTTTAAACTTAATTACTTGGTTAACAAAGGAATCAGCAGCAACTCCTGTGGATGACCCATCCGTGAACACTAGTAAAGCATTATCCAAAGGTTCTTTACTAGTAGCTTTGGGGAAAACAAAGACATGTAATTTGCAAAACTGAATTAATTTATTTGGTGGATAGTGATTATCCAAACTACCTGCGTAAGAGGCGCAAGCTACTGGCCATGTCTCCATGTTCTGCAATAACCAATTAATCTGGGATTTGGAATAGGGTTGTATGATATTTGAAGGTTCTATACCAAAATATCGGCGGCCATTTTCTCTTCCCATAATAATTAAATTCGCTATAGCATCATAATAGGGAAGCAAGCCCTTTTTTGGGGAAGAGGGCAAATGGATCCACATAATTGGGCTGCCTTGCCAAAAGAGGCCAGTAGGTGTGACTGTTGTACTGAAAATTATAAATGCTAAAGGCTGACTGTAGTCTATACTAGTGACAAACTGGGCCGCAATGGCATCTTCTACTCGCTGGAGTGCAATCAATGCCTCCTCAGAGATCAATCTGGGAGATTTAGGATGGGGATCACCTTTTAAAATGTCAAACCGGGGTTTCAGATCACCCGTGGTCAGTTTTAAATACGGCCAGAGCCAATTTATATCTCCTAAGAGCTTTTGGAAATCATTAAGAGTCTTTAATTGATCTCTACAGATGACAGCCTTTTGATTAATAATTTTTGGTCCGTTTATTTGAAAACCCAAATAGGTATATGGATCCTGCAGCTGCACCTTCTCCAGGGCTATCTGCAGTCCAGCTTTCATCAATTCCTGTTTGAGTTGAGCAAAGCACTGCAAGACCTGTTCCACAACGTGCCCTGCTATCAATATATCATCCATGTAATGAATAATATACATCATATCCCAACGGTCCCTGATAGGTTGTATAGCAGCAGCTACATACTTCTGACACAAGGTGGGACTATTAGCCATTCCCTGAGGCAACACCTTCCACTGATACTGTTTCATTGGTTCTTTAAAGTTTATGGACGGTACACTAAAAGCAAATCTCTTTAGATCATCAGGATGCAAATGAATCGTGAAAAAGCAGTCTTTAAGATCTATAACAACTTTAAAATACCCTTGAGGGATTGCTACGGAGGTAGGTAGTCCAGGCTGAAGGGTGCCCATAAGTACCATGGTCGCGTTGACAGCCCTTAAGTCTTGGAAAAGTCTCCATTTCCCTGACTTTTTCCTTACGACAAATATAGGAGTATTCCACGGAGAAGTACTTTCTGTGATATGCCTCGCATTTAACTGTTCCTGCACTAACTGCTGGGCGGCAATCAACTTTTCACTGATCATGGGGCATTGATCAACCCAAACAGGTTCAGCTGATTTCCAAGTGATTGGATCAGTGCACCCTTGGGGTACAGGCATGTCAATGGCCGAAATCAAAAATTTCCAAAGCCCTTTTTGTCTAATTGTCCTATGGCTGGAATTGGTTGTCGGACACCATTTCCATCTTTGCCTAGCCCTTTTCCAGGGCTATACCCCTGAGCTAGCATTTGAGCAATAACTACATCGTTAGGGCTGCACATCATGATTTTCATTTGAGAAAGCAAATCTCTGCCCCAAAGGTTAACAGGCAGTTGAGGGATGACAAAGGGTTTGATTAGAACTGAATTGTTTTCTTTGTCCTTCCAAGTGAGGTATTTGGAACTTTGTTTGGGATTACTGCTTTGTCCAATTCCTCTTAAATTAGTTAAAGTTTCTGAGGTAGGCCAGATAGGTGCCCAGTCTTCCTGCCTGATTATGGTTACTTCAGCTCCTGTATCCATTAAACCTGTAAATGATTTGCCGTCTAGCCATAAAGTCAAATAAGGTTTCTGATTAGTAACAGGCTGCACCCAATATACATCCGAGGATCCAAAACCTCCTGTGCCTCTTTTAGGGTGTTGACTCTTATTATTAGCCTTAATCAATGGCAGCAAAATCAACTGTGCTATTCGTTCTCCCTGAGAAATAGTGATGATATTACTAGCAGCTTTGGCAATGATTTTAATTTCTCCAGTGAAATCATTATCAATTACTCCTGGGTAAATCTGCAAACCTTTCATGGTAACGCTACTTCTTCCTAAAATCAATCCAAAAGTTTCAGGGGGCAAAGGACCGTTCACTCCAGTGCTTAAGGCTTGCGTTCCCATTTCAGGGGTTAGTACTGTGTGAGAGGAGGAACAGAGGTCCAGTCCTGCGCTGCCTGGGGTGGCTCGGCAGAGGCTCGAAATGGATTGTTGTTGCTGGCTCGAACAAAGCTGTCTGCCCCATAAACTTGTTTCGGGGCCTGGGGCCGGACCCTCATCCCGTTTCCCGACTGTAGGGAAATGGGATTACCGGAAATGTCAGTCCTGGATTTACATTCACTGGCCCAATGTCTTCCTCTTCTGCATTTTGGGCATATTCTAGGAGAGGACTCTTTCCTAGTAGATACCGTATGCTCCCCATCATGTAACGAGATAAGATCAAACTTCAAGTCTTCATCAGAACAAGAAGTTTCACAATGAAAGAGCAGCTTACTACTGGATTTTAAAATTTCCTCCACTTGGGAAATTACAGTTCTAATCTCTGGGCTATCCTCTTGAATAACAATTAAATCTCTTATCAAACCCCAATAAGTGAAAGCAGTAACAGGAACCCTCTTGGCTCCAAAAATCTCATAATGATCATTCAAGGCGTTCCCTACTCTTTTCCAGGTCCTAATATCAATCGTCCCTTCTACAGGGAACCAAGGACATAAATTTTCAATAAAATCAAAAAACTTAAACAAATTCTTTTTCTTAACCTTTACTCCTCGCATCTTTAAAACTTCAGTTAACTGTACAATATATTCCTCATGCAAACTTAATTCTGGTACCACATTTTCCTCATATGAACTTGATTCCTGCCCCATTATTAAGTGCTCTACCCTCTTACCTTAAAGCCGAAACTGCAGCAGGCTCCCGCAGTGCCTCTGTTATCCGATTTCCAAAGTCGCTAGCTAGCTTCCTCAAGCACTTTTCCTCACTGGGTCCTCCGTGTCCAGGCCTCACGGTTTAGGTGCCACGTGTCCCGGCCTGCAGGTCCATAATTCGCAATTCCTGAAAGGAGGAGCGGGAATTGGGGGGACAGGAGACGCGAGAAATGGCGACAAGACAGGATTCTGATCAAGTCTCGTTTATTTGGGAGAAGTAGACCGGTTTCATAGGGCAGGCAAGCTTGGAAAATTAGCATATAGTTACTGACAAGTGAAGGTCAACAAGTCTGCAATCAAGCTTCAAAAGGCAGGGTTGTAAACAGTTACAAAGGTAACTACAAACCTCAGGCAACAAACTGCAACAGAGTTCAGGCATATCGGGCCTGTATCCAGGTCAACCATGTCCGCTGGATGGCTCCGGACAATCAGGTCCATATGAGCTGAAATTCACATGTTGGCAGTGAGTTATGTAAATCATTGAACACTTAATGATCATGATATTTCCCATTTTAGGTAGCTATTAAAGCTTATCCTGTGTAACAAACCAACAATCTCTAAGAAATCTATGATAAATGGCATGCTGTTTTATTTTAGTGAGGATTTCTGTTATATGTCCTTAAAAATGCACAATGAATTTTCAATAAAATTATAAATATGACACCATTGTATTAATGATGTAATAGGATATTGGTCATGTCTTCTTTACTTTAGCAAATATAAACAAATTTGGTTATGAATATGTCTACTGAGCCGCTTTTATGGACACAGTGTGTGAAGTGCAGGCTGTGGAACTGTGATAAGTCAAGGGTTAGCCCCACATATATGGGGCAATAGAAAATATGGTAGGAAAGATAAAAGTACATAAAATAATAAACACATCATTTACCTTATATTACTACCTGTTTTTTCCTTCTACTTGAAGATAATTTGGGATGGGGAACATGAAGACAGTGATGCTTCCATTTTTGTAAACCAATATTATTAGCAATTAGATTCTCTATAAATCGGTGTTTATTCTCTATAATGCAGCATTATATTATACATCTTATTCAGAAATCCTGTTTTTATTCCTTGGTTGTGTTAACACTTTCAGACAGCATTTTATGCACTAGGTTAGTAGTTGAATTTCAGACTCCACCAAATTTTTTATCGTGATTTGTTCTATTATCTTCTTAGAGAAGATGAATGGTGATATACATTATCAGCTGTTCTTAAGAAATGACATGCACTCCTCCACAATTATGGCTCCATTCTTAATACAAGACAGGAAAAGGTTTAAAACACGCTATCCCTCGTCAGAAAGGATCTGCTGTTAATACTGATCTTTCTAATTAGAGCTGATGACTCCCAAAGATAGTAGCTTCAAAACAGCCTACTGCTGGCTATTTCTGTGTTTTTCTTCTCTGCAAACAGAAGAGTTTTCTGTTGAGTCAACAGTTCCTATAATGCTTAGTCATGGCTGTTGTTTCTATGATCTCCAGCAGAACTGCCGTGTCTAAAGAAGGTTACCTTGATTTGACTGCAAAAGAATAAAACTACAGAAATAAATTGGTATTCTTATCATGTATTTTTGCTGTTGTACTTAAAATATCAACATTCTTTCTGAGGGAATTAAAAAGCTTATATGTTTCTTTCTAGTACAGGAGAACTGATTGTACATTATTGTCATGCTTTCAGTGGGACAATTACTGAGGTATGCATGCTTCACATATTCTCTAAATGGATGGTTGGGAACTCCCAGATTAATTTTACAAGGTTGTTGGTTTTAATTTCTTTTCTTTTTTTTTTTAGCGTATAACCACGGATTACATTGAACACCATTTCAAGCTGAAAATCAATGTTTTAGTTCCACAATTTTGAGAGCTAAAAAGGCAGAGATCGTTAATGAAGTTTAAATTTTAATCTGAGAGCCATTATGATTTACAGACCAATTGAAAACTACTTTCTTTTTGAGATCAAGAAAATCTAAATATTGTTGAAAGGTAATATAAAAGTCATGGCTTTGCGAGGTACAACTGAAGTGAGGTTAAACGTGAGAGACAAACTGTAGAGGAAAGCAGCAATAAGAGGAGCAAATGACCACATTCACTGCAAAGAAAAAAACTCACTGAAAGTAAGCTTCACGTTATACTACGCAGGGGACATGTCCATCTTATTACACAATAGTATACTATTATTTTAGATTATTTTGTTGTTTTGTGCATTATTCAGGCAATTTCAACTTATAGTAGCCCAACATGGTATCACAGAACAGTATGAGGATTTTTTAGACTGTCATCTGTATAGGACTTTATCTCGAGATTTTCTTATTCTCTGGCAGAGCTATTGGTATGATTAATCCCTAACCATTTGGAGTGCTAACCTTTGGTCCACCATGACGCCTATGTAGTCTAAAATATTAGTCAGTAGAAGAACTGGCAGAAATTGGCTAATGTGTCTATTAACCTGTCAGTCTTTCTATATAAAAATTCATAAATCTCTCTCTAGATTCATACCCTACATCTACTTGCAGCCACTTTGCCAATCTATCTCCAAAGGGATACTTCACTGGCACTCTATTTAAACTTGATGTTTTTATGCAGGGCCTGGTCTCTCCTGACATTTCCAAAGTACATAAGGTGAAGTCTTTCTATCCTTGCCTGAAAGGAGAATTCTGGCTGTCCTTAGAAACCCACAGGGGCATTGACCCTGACCTATACATTTGCTAGGAGTTGGGACCCTCTCATTGCAGTTTGATTTATTTTTCTTGGAAGCATTTCTGTATGACTTACTATTTTAATTATATATAATCTAAATAATTTCAATGTTTCATATTTAAAAATTGTATTATAAAAGCTGGAGTCTTGTTTCCCTGCACCTATTTATGGTGTGTATTAAATATGCACCTATTATATATTTATTATAAAAGTAATAAGACAGATATAATAGAGGCTATATTTCAGTACACTAGATTTGTTTTAATTTTTTATCTCAAAATTTAACTTGTGCATGAGCAATTAGTGTTCTGTCCTATACCCATTCTCACTTGAATTTAGAGGCCATGTCAAAAATTGATTTGACACATTAAATATTAATAACTATGTTAGTCTGGGTAGACTAGAGAAATTCATGAACACCCATATGTATATAAGGGAGAGGTTAAGATACAAGAGCAATCAAATATTGAGAGTGCATTCCAAACAAGTCCAGTCCAAGTCCACAAGTCTGATATTAGTCCATATGTCTGATACCAGTCTATAAAGTCTTCAGTGTCATGAAACACATGCAATGATGCCAAATGCAGGACGATCACAAACAGTGGGTCGAAAGTGCTTGGATCCAGTGGTGTTGTAAGGATTTCAGCTCTGACAGGAGTCTCCATGTGGCGTCTTTAGGACCTGGTTTCTTGCTGCATCAGGGTAGGTCTATGTAATAGGGATGTCTCACAGGGAGCCAGCCTTGTCAGTCGAGTCTCTCAGGCAGTGAGTGTTGTCAGTAGAAAAATCACCAAGTGAGCAAATGTCTCCTGCTTCCAAAAAGGAAATCCCGGAGTTCCCAAAATTCTCAGAGGAGAAGGCCATGTCCACAGAGAGGTATCATTGACTAGCTCCAGATTGACAGCCTAGACTCCACATCCACACTTTTAATTCTCAAATTGACACCAGATTAGGTGACTACTATAATGACCCAAGATTAAATGAAATATCGATGACATCAAAGATACTATACATGAAGGGAAGAGATCATTAAAAAGTCAGGAAAGAAAGAAAGATCATAGACCTGGGATGTCAGAACTGAGTGTGAAACTTACTCTTGAATGCAGAGTAAAGTGAATAAAAGATAATAAAGGAAAATACCTTAGGAGAATATTTCAAAGGATGGTAAGGGGAGGGGAGGGGAGACAAAATAAAGTATGAAAAATAAATGTACAAACTCCTGATTTTAAGAAAGACATGCTTGACATTTTTCAAACCTAAAAGAATTCAAGAAAAGTCTCAAGTCTTGAGTTGCATATATATCTATAAACATATATGTGTATATGTGTGTGTATGACAATGCAGGCAACATCCAAAGAAGATGCAGGGAATACAACAAGTCACTGCACCAAAAGGAATTTTTTGATGTTCAACCATTTTAGGAAATAGCATATGGTCAAGAAATGATGGAATTGAAAGAAGTCCAACCTGCATAAGTGGAATGATGAAAAATAAAGTCACAGGAATTGACAGAATGATAATTAAGATGGAATATGAATGGAAGTCAATAAATATATGCAACATGGAAATCTAAGTCATTCATGTGTTACAAGAGATTTGAAAGAGAGAAAGCTACCTGGCCAAGTGACTGGAAGGGTCCTTAGGTCTGTGGTCACCTCAATGAATGATGATCCAACAGAATGCATGAATTATTGCACAATAATTTAAACAAGTAAATCTGCCTTGGAAGGAGTACAGCCAGAATGCATTTTTAGAAAAGAGAATGGCAAGACTTTGTCATTTTGTCTCAAATATATTGTGCTTGTCCCTCAATTAGAGGAACTCAAGCAGTGGCTGCACCAATGGACTCAAGTGTATGTGTGCTCAGATGGCAAACAAAAAATAGAACACCTTTCTTTGTTGAGACTGAGCTGACTTGTTAGCAACTAACAGCACAAACGTAGTTTGTAAATTAGCCATTTCCTATTGTATTTATATTTTTAATTAAAAATCATTTTACTAGGGGCTCATACACCCTTTTTCCAATACATAAATAAATATATTGTGCCAAGCACATTCACACGTCCACTGCCATCATCATTCTCCAAACATCCACCTTTTCTCTTGAGCCCGTGGTATCTGCTCCCCTCCCCTCTGCCCCTGCTCTTCCTCTACCATCAACCTTCAATACTTTATACATTATTATTGTTCTGTCATATCTTACCCTTCCCAACATCTCCCTCAGCCCACTCCCCTGATGCCCGTCCTCCAGATAGGAGGTTATATATAGATCCTTCCAGTTGGTTCTGTCTCTCTACCCCACCTTCTCTCCACCCATCCAGTAGTTCCAATTTAACCACGGGCCCGGGCCGGTTGGGGGGGTGGCCTCATCCATCCTGATTTCCCCATATCTCCAGCTCCCCTCTCCACTAATATACCTTCTCCAGTCTACCCAAATTTGCAAGGTAGAGTTGGGACCATGATGGTTGGGAAGGAGGAAGACCTCAGGAACTAGAGGAAACTTGTATGCATCATCATTGCCCAGCTGTATCTTGACTAGTCTGTATCCTTCCCATGACTCCCCTGTAAAGGGGTGACCAATTACCCACCAGTGGGCCTTAGGGCCTCACCCTGCTCTTCCCCTCACTCATAATGAAGTGATTCCTATTCTTGATGCTCGATACCTGCTTCCTTTGGCCCCTCTTGATCACATTTGCTGGTGTGCTTCTTCCATGTGGACTTAGCTGTCTCCATGCTGAATGGCGACTCAGTTATCTTCAAGTCTTTGAGAGTCCAGACATTCAATCATTTGGTGCTGGGCACATCATTTCTTCTACTCTGTTTGCCTCTGTATCCATTTGTCTTCAGCAAAATTGGGAGCTAATTGGTCCATTGATTTTGATTTTTGTTCTTTGATGCCTGATGCCTGATTGTTTCAGCACCTCATGATCACACAGGCAAGTGACCTCCTTTTATGGTGGGTTTTGTTGCTCTTGAGCTAGATGGCTTCTCATTTATGCCCAAACTTTTAAGAATCCAGATGCTATATCTTTTGATAGCTGGGCACCATCAGCTTTCTTCACCACTCTTGCTCATGATCCCACATGTTCTCTGGGAATGTTTGCACACAGTGATATGTGTTTTTTCTTCCCTGTTTGATGTCTATTGCCTAGACCTTCCACGACCATGTGGCCACACTGGCTGTTGTGCTTCTTCTGTGTGAGTGTGGTCTCTTCTCAAGTAGATGGTCTATTGTTTATCTTCAAGCTTTTCAGACCCCAGACAATATATCCTTTGATGGGTGGGCACCATCAGCTTTCTTCACCACACTTGCTTATGCACCCATTTTATTTCAGTGATCATGTTGGGCCAGTGAGCCTCGAGGAATACCAGATTGATAGAACAAAATATTCTTGCCTTCAGAGAGCACCAGGGTGAGGGCCCTAGGTCCATTTGCTGGCCTAATATTTGGCTTATAGGTATGTTCTTAAATTTATTCCCATCTTATAAAAGATAGTTGTATTTATGTATGGACACTCCTATGTTAGACCTCTGCAAGTGCCCTTTGCCTTTTAGCTCTTTCCTCTATTTCCTTCCGTCTCCCTCCTGTCCCACCATCTTGTTCCACCTTCATTGGCATTTCAGTGTTTCCTCATAGATTCATTGTCCATGCTTAATCCCGACCAGGCCTCCCACACCGTCCTTTCCATAGATTCCAGACCAATTGTTGCTCCCCCACTCCCGTCCATGTGTTTGTTCATACCCCTTCTCCTTTCCTCTCTCATGCCTCCAGGAATCGTTGTTTGCCCAGTCCTTTCTGTGGGGCATTTGGTCTCCAGAGGGATGTATTCCTCTGAGTAGTGTATTTATTTTTAAGGGCAAATTATTTCTCATTAAAATGTTTTAAAAGCGATGCACATTGATATTTTCTTTTATATTTATGTTCACAATTATAATCTTTAAATATGGCAGTGACTTTGAAAATAAAATATAAAAGCCAGAAATCTTGCTATCAGGATAATAATGCATTTTTTCTATTCTAATTCATACTGATTTCAGTGTACTTTATTTTAATCAATCACCCTTTAGTTTCATTTTCAAAGTAGTTAAATATATTTTCCCCATTTCTGTTTCTGCTTTTAGTTCATCACTTGGCAATTTGTATGGATTCCCCAGCCTTTCCCCAAAGAACAATGAGACTTGAATATAAATTAAGTCCTACAGCATTCTTTTTCAAGTATAGGATCACTGTGCTAATCTCTACATGAAACAATCTTGTTGCAGAATGGAAGAACTGTCATGTGGACTAAGACTGGCAAAGTCAATATATTTTAAGGGATTTATCATGACATACTTTTCAAAAGTTTTTTTTTCGTAAGAACTCTGTGTGGTCTACATTAATCTAAAGACTTTGATTTTCTTTTATTTTTAATTGAAACACAGCTTTATCTTGCATTTTTATGTTTTCTGGTAAACAAAGAACTAAAGAAACCAATCCCTTTGCTGCTTTGCTTTTGGCAATTGGAATATCAGAATAAAAATATGCATGTCATTTAATTTTGCTCCATGCATATCCCAGGTAAAAATTGCAATGTGATAGGAGTATAGCAGAATAGAGATGAAAAGAATGGCTAGAAATTTTCAATATGATATTCTTACAAAATTATTTGGTGGATTTTGGCCTATATAAAACAATGGGATATAGTTTGGGAGATACCATAGAATATTTAAAGGAATTATGTGAATAGATGACTTCTATTATTCCATATGCTTATTGTTAGTATATCTTATAGAAATAATTTGTGCCTGTGGAATTTAGCATTGCTGACAAATTTTTAATGTGATGTTATCTAAAATAAAGATTTAAGAGTTATTTACCATAGTTACAATACAGTAGGAAAGCAAACTTGTTGTGACTTTACATCTAATGCACAAGGTACTATTTTCTTGACTGTTGCCGTCACAAAATATAGAATACCATTTTCACTGACAACCACTCAGAGAGAAACCGCTAAGAATTAAAGAAATAAAAAATATATAATGCTTTAGAAGTTCTCTGAGGAATAATAAAAAGTTAACTCACGTCTACATGGTGGCATGCCTCAAAAAATGGAAATAAGATCTCTGGGCAACACTTTCATTGTATACATTTTTCTTACTAGGCAAGCATCAAGCAATACACTCAGCATTAGTACACCCAGTGGCATCACCTGGGAAGTTTCTCTCTGGTTACAGTGAATTATTAGATAAAAGCAGTTTCGTTTGAACCTCATTTTTTTAATGGCTGGTGAAGTAAGAGAAGAGTGTGTGGCTGTGAAATTTTGCTTTCTGCTTTGGAAGAATGCCACAGAAACTGTTGTGATGTTGAACATAGCTTACAAGGAAGAACTATGGGAAAACCCAAAGTGTATGAGTGACTTTATCATATCAAAAAGATGTAATGTCAAATGATGACAGACCCCCCAAAATTTTAAAAAATGATGACAGACCTCATTCTGGATGTCTGTCAACTTCCTGAATGTGCTAAAATATCAACAAAATTAGTGCACTTGTGCTCACAGACTTATGACAGATTGTTGAAGAGATAGGAATGTCATCTAGACTGTCTTGGAGCTCAATTCAGTGAATTTTACCAGAAGATTTTGGAATGAGAAGATTCTCTATGAAGATTCTAACTTACTAGGATAGATAGCATAAACTGGAAACATGCCATTCTTTGAAAGAACACCTCTGAAATGGCCCAGAATTTTTCCCCATGGTCATATTTGGTGAAATATTATGCTATTCTCATGACCCTGAAAGCAAGCATCAAATAGGCTGTGGAAGAAGTCATCATAACATCAACCCCCAAAAAACTTGTCAAGTGAAATGAAAGATCAAGATAATCCTCATTTGTTTTGGGTTTTGAATATGAGGGGGATAGTGCATTTGGAATTCATTCCACCAGGTCAGGCTGCTAATCAAGCTTTCTATTTAAAATTTCTGAAAAAATTGTGTTAGTGTGTGACCAAAGAGGTCTGATTTGTGCTAGACAGCAGGTTGGTTTTGCAACCATGACAATGCACCTGCTCATGAAGTCATCTCTATACACCCGTTTTCGGCAAACAACAACAACAATAACAACAAAAACCCTGCATGCCTCTCCTGCTCCATGCACTTACTCACCTGACCTTGCTCCTTCTGACTCCTTTTTCTTTCCTCGAATGAAGAGAGTTCTAAAAGGCTGGTGGTCTGATGACAAAGCAGGTCGAAAAAAGAAGTGGGAGTTGCTGTCAGCCATCCAAACAGAGGTGTTTGAAAAATGTTTCCAAGATTTGACAGATGTGTTAAGTGTAATGTAGAGTTCTTTGAAGGTTATAATGTTGATTTTGTAAAAAAAAAAAAAAAAAGAAAAAAAAGAAAAAAGAAAAAATTTAAACGCATCTTTGAAAAAAAATTCTGATTTTGGGGGGGAAGGTGTTGGTCCCTCATATATAAAGTCTAAAAACAAAAATCTGAAGATAATTCTGTGATAATAACTTCACTTTTTAATTCTGTTGCGCATTCTACTTGCTGAATTTGTGTGTTTCTTTTCAGATCAGTGACTATGGCTCTCTTTACGCTGCCTTTTCCCTTATTGTTCTTAACATTTTAGCTGCCCAAGGTGAAGTGAAAGGTGGTCAATATTTGTTTTAGTAAATACCTAGCACCATTTCTTAATTCAGATAAAATCAAGTTCATATTTCCAGTGCCTTCCTTTTTGTCTGTCTTCGTTCTCTCTTTGCTTTATTTATTTTCTCCTTTGTTTCTTCTTTTTATTGTCAGTTAAATAGAGAATAATGTCTAAAATGTCTCTTCAACATGAACTAGATCACAAAACCATTTCAATGAGATTCATATTAAATTTTAGATTTAATAATTATTTGGTATGCTTTCACAAATATAACCTAAAACGTCTTTATTATTTACATATGTTCTAGCTGCATAGGAATATATCTTGGTAAGATTATATTAAGTATATAAACACAATGATATATTTTTTAGTTCTTTGGTGCCTGACACCTGATGACTTTGACACCTCATGGTCACACAGGCTGGTGTGCTTCTTCCATATGGGCTTTGTTGCTTCTGAGCTAGAGGGTCGCTTGTTTACTTCCAAGTCTTTAAGATCCCAGATGCTAAATCTTTTGATAGCCGGGCACCATCAGCTTTCTTAACCACATTTCCTTATGCACACATTTAACTTCAGTGATCGGTCGGGAAGGTGAGCATCATGGAATGTCAATTTAATAGAACAAAGTGTTCTTGCATTGAGTAAGTACTTGAATGGCTGTCTTAATACTAACCATATAATTACATGCACATAACTCAATTTCCCCACCATCATATAAAAATATATTCACCTATGTACACGCCTATATTTAGATCTCTATATATGCCCTTTACCCCCCCCCCATTTCTTTCCTCTATTTCCTTTTACTTTGCTCTTGTCTCACTATCATGCTCAGCTTCCATTTGGGTTTCCTTATTTTCTCTCTGTAACATTACTCTTTTTTTTTTTTTGGCAATTTAATTTTTAAAATTTTTTTCCAATCATTTTATTGGGGGTGCATACATCATTTTTCACAATATATAAATAAAACATATTTGTCAAGCACCCTCACATGTCCACTTCTATTATTGTCCTCCAATCATCCACCTTTTCCCTTAAGCCCCTAATATCGGCTTTTCCATTCCTTTCCCTCTCCCCCTGGCCTCTCCTCCCCTCCAACACTCGATACTTTATACATTGTTATTGTTTTTTCATATCATACACTGCCACTACCCGACCTCTCCCCCAACCCACTACTTTGATGCCCGTCCTTCAAATAGGAGCTTGTGCATGTATCCTTGCTGTTGGTTCCGTCTCTCTACCCACCCTTCACTCCACCCTTCCAGTATCTCCAATCTAACCATTGGCCCGAAGGGGCCCATCCATCCTGATTTCCCCATATCTCCAGCTCCCCTCTATGCCAGTGTGACTTCTCCAGTCCATCTGGATTTGCAAGGTAGAGTTGGGACCATGATGGTTGGGGGGCGGGGAGGAAGGCTTCAGGAACCAGAGGAAACTTGTATGCATCATCACTGCCTGGCTGCCCCCCGACTGGTTTGTCTCCTCCCCGTGACTCCCCTGTAAAGAGGTGATCAATTACCCACCAGTGGGCCTTAGGTCCCCACCCTGCTGTCCTCCTCCTTTGTAATGATGTAATTCTTGTTCTTCGGTGCTCAAAAACTGCTCCCTTCGGCTCCTTTTGATCACGCATGCTGTTGTGCTTCCTGCATGTGGATTTTGCTGTTTCTGCGCTGAATGGTGACTCAATTATCTTCAAGTCTTTGAGATTCCAGGCATTCAATCATTTGTTAGCTGGGTACCATCGTTTCTTCTACTTTGTTTGCCTTTGTATCCATTTGTCATCAGCGATATCAGGAGTCAATTGGTCCATTGATTTTGCTTTTTGTTCTTTGATAACTGATTGTTTCAGGATCTTCTTGTATGGTATGGGTTTTGTTGCTTCTGAGCTAGATGGCTGCTTGTTTATGCTCAAGCCTTTAAGACCCCAGATGCTCTATCTTTTGATAGCGGGGCCCATCTGCTTTCTTCACCACACTTGCTCATGCTCTTACATATTCTCAATTGTTACACTGGAGATGTGTGCACACAGTGATATATGTTTGTTTTGTTTTGTTTTTTTCAGCCCCATTTGATGTCTATTGCCTAGACCTTTCACCACTTTTACCACCATCTGACCACACTGGCTGTTGTGCTTCTTCTGTGTGGCTGTGGTCTCTTCTCAGGTAAATGATCTAATGTTTATCTTCAGGCTTTCAAGACACTTGATATATCCTTTGATGGCTGGACACCTTCAGCTTTCTTCACCACATTTGTTTGTGCACCCATTTTACTTCAGTGATCATGTTGGGCCATTGAGCCTCGAGGAATGCCAGATTCATAGAACAAAATGTTCTTGCATTGAGGGAGCACCAGGGTGAGGGCCCAAGGTCCACCTGTTACCCTAATATTTGTCCTATAGATATGTTCTTAAATTTATTCCCAACTTATAATAGATAGTTGTATCTATGTACGGACATACCTATATTTAGACCTATGTAAGGGCCCTTTACCTTCTAGCTCTTTCCTCTATTTCCTTCCATCTCCCTCCCATCCCACCATCATGTTCCACCTTCATTGGCATTTCATTGTTTTCTCATAGATTCATTGTCCTTGCTTAATCCTGACCAGACCTCCCATACCCTCCTTTCCATCGATTCCTAACCACTCATGGCTCCCCCAACCCATCCATGTGTTTGTCCTCCCCCCTTCTCCTCTCCTTTCTCGTGCCCCCCATGAATCATTTGCTCAGTCCTTTCTGTGGTGCAATGGGTCTCCAGAGGGATGTATTCATCTGAGCATCATGTGTCGGCGTGGAGCTTGGACCAGCTCTCTTCTTCTTCCCCCCTTCTTTTCTTTGTCCCTGTGGGTGTGGGATGCTGGTCGCTCCCCCACTCTGTTCTCTGCCATACCCGCTACTAGAGATGGAGTTCATCTGACTCTAGTTGCGTATGGCTCTATAGCTCTCTTTTCTTGCATCCTTCCATGCGTCCACATTGTCTTCATGGTAGGGTGCTTCGTGGTAGGAACTGCTCAACCACTCCGGTTTCTGTGGAGACAAGACCCATACTCCCTCCCTGGGTGGATAAGTGCCCCATTCCCTCAGTTATCCTATCACTTTTGAACTCCCTTTTAACTCCCCTACCCACCCCCCTCATCCTTCTCCCATTACTGTGTTGCATCCAACATGTATCTCCCTGGGTTTGGTCCTCCCTCCTCCCCTTACCCTATCTTTTGGGCTAGCTAATATGGCTTATAGGAGTCTTCTCTTTTATACTCACGATACTGTTTCTACTTACCAAGGGGGCCCATGCCGTACTTATCCTTTTGTGATTGACTGACCTCATTTAGCATAATTTCCTCCAGGTCTTCCCATGCAGAGATGTGTTTCATGTGCTCGTCTGAGCTTTTGAGTGAGGCATAGTATTCCATTGTGTGTATGTGCCAGAGTTTGTTGATCCATTCATCTACTGATGGAAAGTTAGGTTGCTTCCAACTCTTTGCAATTGTGAATTGTGCTGCAATAAACATTGGCGTGCATACCACTGGCTGTGGTTTATTTCTTGCCTCTTCTGGATATATACCCAATAGTGGAATAGCTGGATCATAGGGTAGCTCAACTTCCATTTTCCTTAAGTATCGCCAGACTGTTTTCCATAGTGGCTGTATATATCTACTCGACCACCAACAATGTAGAATTGTTCCTATTTCACCACATCCCCTCCAACATTTGTTGCACTCCGATTTTCTGATCTGGGATAGTCTCAAGGGTGTTAGATGGTATCTCATGGTTGTTTTGATCTGCATTTCTCTGATGGCTAATGAGCGGGAGCATTTTCTCATATGTTCATTGGCCATGTGGACCTCCTCCCTAGTGAAGCTTATTTTCATTTCTTTTTCCCATATCTTCAAAGTGTTATCTGTTTTCCTCTTCTTGCAGGAAACAAGGGTATTGTAGATTTTTGTAATAAGCCCTATGTTGTATCGTTACTAAAAATCCTCTCCAGGCTGTGGGTTGCCTGGCTACCCTCTTGGTAAAGTCCTTTGATGCACACATGTGTTTTATTCTTAGTAAGTCCCATTTGTCAATTTCAGGTTCCCCTTCATGTGTACCCTGACCTTGTGCAGTTAGCCTTTGTATTCTCTGGGTCAAGGTTCTTGGGTTTTCCCCAATTCTCTTGCTAATGGTTCTGATAGTTTGTGGTTTCACCTGCAGGTCTGTGATCCATCTCAAGTCTGTTCCCGTGGTGAGGTTGAGATTCTGTTTCATTGTTCTATATGTAGATTTCCATTGTCTCCAGCACCATTTGTTGAAAAGGGCATCACCCTCCCATTTGATACTTTTGGAGCCCTTGTCGAAAATCAGTTGTCTATGCGCTAATGGTTTTATTTCTGGGTTTTTCTATTCTTTTCCATTGATGTGTGTATCTGTCATTTTGCCAGTACCATGTAGTTTTGACCACTGTGGCTTTGTAGTAAGTGTGAAAGTCAGGTAAAGCTAGCCCTCCAACTGTGTTCTTATCCTTGAGGAGATCCCTGCAAATTCTGGGCTTTTTCCCTCACCATATGAAGTTGGTGGTCAATTTTTCCAGTTCTCTGAAGAAGGTTGTTGGTATTTGGATCGGGATAGCATTGAATTTATAAAGTGCCCTGGGTAGGATAGACATCTTTATTATATTGAGTCTCCCAATCCATGAGCATGGGATGTAACTCCATTTGTGGAGGTCGCTTTTTGTTTCCTGTAGTAGGGTTTTGTAGTTTTCCTTGTATAGGTCTTTTGTTTTTTTGGTCAGGTTTTCCCTAGGTACTTCAATTTATTCTTGTTTATTGTGAATGGAAGTGCTTTCTTGATTTTCTCTTCTGTGGTCTTGTCAGATGTGTAAAGCAGACCAATCGACTTCTGTTTGTTGATCTTGTATACTGCCACTCTTCCATATTCCTCTATCGCTGTTAGTACTCCAGATGTGGAGCTCTTGGGATTTGCGATGTAGATGATCATGTCATCAGCGAATAATGATAAGGTGACCTCTTCCTCTCCCATTTGGAGACTTTGGATATCTTTTCGTTTTCTTATGTTATTTGCTAAGACCTCCAGTACTATATTGAATAGTAGTGGGAATAAGGGGCATTCTTCTTCAGTGGGATTGATTTAGTCTTTACTCCATTGACTATTATGTGAGCTGTCGGCTTCTCATAGATTGCTTGTATTAACTTGAGGAACTGTCCTTCTATTCCTATCTGTCTGAGTGTCTTGATTAGGAAAGGGTACTGGATATTGATAAATGCCTTCTCTGCATCTATAGCTATTATCATATGGTTCTTATACTTCATCTTATCAATATGATGTATAATATTGATGGATTTACAGATGTTAAACCATCCCTGCATCTCTGGGATAAATCCTACACGATCCGGATGTATTATGCTTTTTATATATTTTTATATTCTATTGGCCAATATCTTGTTGAAGATTTTTGCATCTATGTTCATTAGTGATATTGGTCTATAATTCTCTACTCCTGTGGGATCCTTTCCCTGTTTGGGTATCAAAGTTATACTGGCTTCATAAAATGAGTTGTGGAGTTTTCCATCCTTCTCTATACTCTAGAAAACTTTGTGGAGGATTGGTGCCAACTCCTCCCTGAAAGCTTTATAGAATTCCCCAGTGAAGCCATCTGGTCCAGGAGCTTTCTTGTTGATACATCCTTGATAACCATATCTATCTCTACTCTTGTTATGGGTTTGTTTAGTTCCTTAACCTCTATCTGGGACAATCTAGGGAGGGTTTGTTTTTCTAGGTATTTTTCCAAATTTTCCAGATTGTTAAACTTGTTGGGGTAAAGATCTTCATAGTACTTTGTGATGATCTGTTTAATTTCATTAGGGTCTGTTGTGATTTCCCCCATTTCATTCCTCATCCTGTCTATTGTTGCATGTTCTTTCCTTTCTTTCGTCAGGTTTGCCAGTGGCCTGTCGATTTTATTAATCCTTTCAAATTTTTTGCTGCATTAATCTTTTGCATTGTTTTTATGTCTTCCCAGTGGTTC
This sequence comes from Nesogale talazaci, assembly GCA_004026705.1. Lineage (NCBI taxonomy): Eukaryota > Metazoa > Chordata > Mammalia > Afrosoricida > Tenrecidae > Nesogale > Nesogale talazaci. Next base: position 19,876 of record PVJH01031997.1, read on the forward strand.
AACTCTGCCCTAATTTTTATTATTTCTTTTCTTTTACTGTTGAAGGGATTATTCTGCTGGCTCTGTTCTAGTTGTTGGAGTTTTTGTGAGAGTGTGTCTGCCATAAGACTCTCCTCCTTTTCCATATATGCTCCTATTGCAATCAGGCTACCTCTGATAACTGCCTTCGCAGTGTCCCAGAGGTTTTGATAGGAAGTATTCTCATTCTCATTAATTTCTAGAAATGTTTTGATCTCCCTTCTAATCTGAGTCATTACCCATTCATGGCGCAGAAGTTCGTTATTCATCCTCCAACTCTTTGCCTTTGTTTTACTACTGTTCCTTTTATTAATCTCCAGCTTTATGGCATGGAGATCAGAGAAGGATGTCTGAATGATCTCTATGTGTTTGAATTTACTTATGCTTGACTTGTGTCCCAGCACGTGGTCAATTTTTGAAAATGTGCCATGTGGACTTGAGAAGACTGTGTATTTTTTTGCATTTGGGTTGAAGGCCCTGAATATGTCTATCGAATCTAGTCATCTTATTGTGGTATTTAGTTCTATAGCTTCTTTGCTGAGCCTCTTTCTCAAAGATCTGTCTTTCTCTGATAGTGGCGTGTTAAAGTCTCCTATTATAATTGTTGAATCTGTGACATCTTTTTTCATGATCTGAATAGTCTGTTTAACAAATTTCGCAGGTCTCTCATTTGGCGCATACATATTTATTATGCTCACTGGTTCCTGGTGAAGTGTACCCTTGAGCATTATAAAGTTCCCCTCCTTGTCTCTTTTTATGTCTCGAACCTTGAGGTCTGTTTTATCTGAGATTAGGATTGCGACCCCTGCTTTTTTTGATTCACCTTTAGCCTCATATATTCTCTTCTAACCTTTTATTCTTAGTTTATTCTTGTCTGCAAGCTTAAGATGTGTTTCCTGAAGGCAACAGATTGAAGCGTTATGTTTTCCAAGCCAGTCGGCCAACCTTTTTATTTTAATGATGGACTTCAGGCCATTGACATTTAGAGTTATGATCCCAATCTGTGGGTTCATTGCTGGCATTTTGTGTTTTTTTGGTATGTGTGTTTTCTTGTTCCCCTTTTCATAGCTCAGTTGTTTTTTCATTGGGGGCTTCTTTATTGCTATGTTTTCTACCTGTGGCCATATGCTCTTGGTAATTGGGGTTTGTCTGTCGGTTCCTGGATGAGGTTGGAGTATATGATATTCTCCTGTTTGTTCATGGTGGGTGTTGGTCTTCTGGCCATAGTGAGTTGGCAAGGATTTTCCTCAAGGTATCGTGTCTCATGGCATATTCTTTGAGTTTTTCCTTATTTTGGAAGACCCTTATTCCCCATCTATCTTGATTGATAGCTTTGCAGGGTAAAGAATTCTAGGGGAGGTGTTGTTTTCCTTCAACTTCTGGAAGATATTGGTCCACTCTCTTCTTCTCTTCATGGTTTCTGTTGATAGGTCTGCATATATTCTTATCTGAGAGCCCTTATATGTGACCATCCTCTTTTCTCTTGCTGCTTTCAGGATTTTCACTTTTTCCTCGAAGTTGGATAGTTTAACTATTATATGTCTTGGTGAGTTCTTCCTGGGGTCTAGTCTACTCGGTGTCCTCTCTGCTTCCTGTCTGATGGGCTGATTCTCGTTCTTTAGGTTAGGGATATTTTCTTTCAGAAATTCCCTTGTTAAGTTAGCTGTTGATTTCTTCACTGTGTCTTGTTCTGGTAAGCCAATAATTCGGATGTTGTTCCTTTTCATAGCATCACTCATTGATCTCAGGTTTTCCTCTGCTTCCTTTATTATCTTGTTTGATTGTCTTTCATATTTATTGAGGTCAATTTGGTTGTATTCAAGATCACTGATACGAGTCTCAGCCTCATCAAGTCTATTCGTGAGATCAGCTACCCTGCGTGCAGCCTCTGCTATTTCCCTTGTTAGCTCCTGTATTTCCCTCTGATGCTTGATCCTCATTCCCTCTATTGTGGACTTCATCCCTTCTATTGTGGCATTCATCCCCTCTATCATTGCATCCTTTGTCTGTGTAGCTTCCTTCATCTCTTTTATTTCTCCTATCAATCTTCTAATAATTTCTTTTTGTGTCAGATCCATATCAGATTCTTCTATTAGTGTAATGAGATCTATTGCTGTGGTTTGTCTTTCTTGTTTACTTATTATTGATGTGGTATTCTGTTGTTTGCGTGATGCCTTTGAAGAGGTTGGTGCCATGTTCCTCAGTTACCAAAGGCCCTTGTATACTTTCAGAGTGATTGGTGTTGGGCCGCTCAGGACTCACACTAGAGAATGCATGTGGCAGCCTGCCAGGCAGTACAAAATCTGCACCACCTAGCTAGGGGCAGTGCTCGACTCAAGAGACCTGACTCCCTCATTTGGGAAGGTGGGTTGGGGCCAGTAGGGCAGTCCTTGGCTCAAGAGGCCAGACTTCCAAGCTAGGGAAGACAGGAGGAGGACCGCAGTGCAAAGCCAGACTCAAGAGCAGCACATGAGGGGGGGAGAAAGGAAAAGGGGAGAAAAAGAAAAGTAATAAAAGAAAAAAGTTAACAAAAAGAAAGAGAAAAAATAATAATAGTACCACTAGGCACAGTTGGACTGATATCAATTCCCACGTAGAAGATCAGGTGCCTCAAGAGAGCGACATGTGTTCACGCATACAGGTTCAGTCCAATTTCCAGCGCCAACCCAGACCTGCTACAACAGGGCAGCATGCCGGCAGAGAGGACAAAAAACAATCAAAAAAGAAAAGAAGAAAACCCCCCAAAAGACAATAACAAACCAACAAAAAGGAACCAGGAGAGAAACACGGAGAGAAAAAAGATAAAAGAGAAAAAAAGACAAAAGAGAAAGAGTAAAGAAAAAAATGGGAGAAAAAAGTGGAGGCGGGGTGGCACAGAGCTGGTCGTGTCCGAATCCAGGCCCTACACTTTTAGCCACAAACCGATTGCCGGTGCCAACACAGACCTGCTGAATCAAAGTGGCACACAGTGAAAAAGAAAGGGAAGGAGAGGGGGAAAGGGAATGGTGTGAAGCTGTTCCAGTCCGATATGCAACCCTTACACGTTCATTTACAGTCTGATCACCCCTGCCAGAATGGGCCCGCTATTCCAGAACAGCATGCAGAGTAAACGGAGGGAGAAGGGGCGGGAAAAATGGCACCACGTCGGTCAGGTCCGAAGTCCAGTCCCTCAGCGTTCAGCACAGTCCGATTGCCTGTGCCGACACAAACCTGCTATATTATAGCAGCCTGCAGGGTGGGTGGGTGGG
>PVJH01031998.1:0-23125 GCA_004026705.1 Nesogale talazaci
TGGGCAGTGAGCCCTGCTCCTGTGTCTGGCATCCATTCCTGAGCAGGGAGATTCGCTGCCTCTAGACACATCTCAGACATTCACCTTCACTTATTCCTTGGGGATCGGTATGGGAGTTATTTGAACTTTGAGTTCAGTGCAAGGAGAGTTGGAGTTGGAGGGAAGTACAGCTATTCAGCAGTCACACAAATGGCAATCTGTATAAATGGCCAGTGGCCACCTAAACCTGTATGAGGACAAGGTGTCTTCAGTTTGTGAAGTCCATGGGCTGTCACTGGAGACCCCCTCAGGCCTCTGTGTTGAAAGTCAAAGGGAATTCCTTTCTCAGCAGACACTGGCCCTGCCTGCACAGGTTTCCTTTCAGTCAGTTCTTGCCTGCCCCACCTAGAACCCCGTCCTGCTGCACTGTGGGCACCAGACTGAGGCTGAAAATACTTCTTGGGTGGAAACTACAGTGTCAATTTTTCTCTAGACACCCATCAGTGTTTCTTTTCTCTTCCTCCTAATAAATCTGATTATCCTATGCCCTTTAAGAAAATCTATGTAGATTATCTCTCACAATTGCCTAAAGAAAGCAGTTACCATAACCTCATGGTGCATGGTTATACACTGTGCGCCAGCACTGATGCCCTGGCAGTGAGTCTCCCTTAGAACTTATGGGATGATCTCCTGCCTTCAGTGTCACTGGCCCTATAGAGTCTCCCTGAGTCTTGGTTGAACTGGACGGTATCTGTGGAAGGCACCTCTCTAGGTTGACACCATGTTGTCATGGATAAGCTGGCTGCGGCCATCCACTGATCACAGACACATGCCATGTGAGAACAGGAACTAGAGGAGTAACACTTTGGGGCATAGATTTTGTATATAAAGTATGAGCATTGTGATATTTTTAAGTCACAAAAGTCAAGGTTGAGGCCACATAACTTAATCCACGAAGACCATGTTTTACAGCCTGATTGCTTTTATGGGCCACATAAGGAGCCAGTCTTAGTCTCTTGCTGCCAGGAGCAAAGACATCAAGAAATTCCATACTCAAGGAAACAGCTTGTCTTCCAGAAGAATGGACACCATGAGTCTCACCTCCCGAACAGGAGACCAGAAACACTGGAAGGCTGGTCACACTCCCCACTGCTCTGATGACAGACAGAGGTAGGATTAAATGTAACAATGGCTTAACCTTTGATTGCCCTAAGGACTCAATTTAAATTTGGTCAGATTTTCAAATATCTTCTTTGGAAATACTTTGTTTTCCATGGACAGGGCTTTCTATACCTGTGAGATCTGGGAAAACCTTGGGGGCTCTTTGCATTGTGGGTGTCCACAAGACTGAGCTGACTTGATGGTGAGATATTTGAGCCATTCCAGTTTGCCTGTTTAAGTTTGTCAGTGCTACTGGCTTCGTTTTTGTCTCTGTTATGTATGTTTCTCTGTATGGGAAACCCAAGTGAGATAAATCTATTGTGACAGTAGCTGGATTAATAAATTCCTAGAAGCATGGTAGGGAGTGAGGGGGTTGGAGGGAAATTAGGAGCTTGTAACAATGTGTGTGAGACAGGAGAATAAGTTCTAAACTGATTGTGATCCTACAATTGATTGTAAATCGAACTATTGGAAGCTATTAAAATGAACTATTTGCAAAGATAATTAAATAAAATCATGCTTTTGGTATTTCTGTTTGTTTTTTTCCAAGTGGGAAGGGTTTATATTTTCTTGATTTTATGTGTTCCTTTATTTTACTTACTCTTTTAATAAAACATTTTATTATGCATTCATACAATTCTGACCACAATCCATACAGCCATCCATGTATGTCATGCACATTCTTACATTTGTTGCCCTCATTATCCTGAAAACATTTGCTTTCTTCTTAATCCCTTGGAATCAACTCATTTTTTCCTCCTTCCCACTTCCATCTCTCTCATGAACACTTGATATTTTATAAATATTTTCTCCGATCTTGCACTGTCTGATGTCTTCCTTCACACACTTCACTGTGGTACATACCCCACGAAGGAATTTATAGGTAGATCCTTACAATTGGTTCCTGCTTTCTACCCTAACTTCCCTCCACCCTCGTGGTATCACCCCTCTCACCACTGATGGTGATGGGATCATCTATCCTGGATTCCATGTGTTTCTGGTTCCTCTTCTCTACCTCTTCTGGTCCAGCCAGATTTGTAAGGTAGAACTTAATAATGATAGTTGGGTGGTGGGGAGACTGGGGAGAGGAAGCATTGAAGAACTAGAGGAAAGCTCCCTGCTGGCTTGTCTCCTCCCCACAACTCTTTTGTAAAAGGATGTCCCATTAACTACTGATGGGCTTTGGGTCCTCAAGCTGTACTCCCTCATTTACAGTTCTTGATGCCTGACACCTTCGACTTTGTCACACCAGCTGGTATGCTTCTTCCATGTGGGCTTTGTTGCTTCTGACTTAGATGGCTGCTGGTTTACCTTCAAGACCCTAGACCCTATAACTTTTGAAAGCCAGGAACCATAACTTTCTTCACCACATTTGTTTATGGACATATTTATTTTAAGTGATGATATCAGGAAGGTGGGTACATGACGATATGATATTTTGTTGTGGGTACAAGAAGATATGATATTTTGTTCTTTGTTGTCTTATATCTGACCCCTTCGACAACTCTTGGTCACACAGACTGGCATGCTTCTTCCATGTGGGCTTTGTTGCTTCTAAGATAGATGGTCATGTGTTTACCTTCAAGCCTTTAAGACCCAAGACATATCTTTTGCTAGCAGGGTACCATCATCTTTCTTCACCAAATTTGCTTGTGCACACTTTTGTCTTCAACCATCGTGTCAGGAGGGTGAGCATCATGGAATGCCAATTTGATAGAACAATGTGTCTAACATTGAGGAAGTACCTCTGTGGAGGCCCCATATCCATCTGCTACCTTAATACTAAACCTATCAATATTTGCACATAGATATATTTCCCCATGGTATATGTGTTATGTATATGTATACACACACATGCCTGTATATAAGCCTCTATAAATACCTTTGCCTCCTATTCTTTCCTTTCTTTTATTTTCCTCTTGTTCCACTGTCATGCTCAGCCTTCATTTGGATTTCAGTAATTTCTCTTGGTTACATTACCCTTGATCAATACCCCGCAATCCCTCTCACACCCTCCTTCCCACTGATTTTGAATCACTTGTTGCTCCCTTGTCCCTGGGTTGGTCAACACTGCCTCCTATTCCCCACCACCCCTTCTCTCATACACCCCAGAACAATTGGTCCTGTTATTTCCTCCTACAGACTGTTCATCCAACCTATCTTATCTAGATAGGCCTGGAGAGATAATATGCACACACAAAAAAACAAGACATAGCAAGACAACACAACAAAACAAAACAAAGACAACAAAGTCAATGTCAAGAATATGTGTGCAGATATATATATGTATGCAATAAAGAAAAAACTATAAATAGTTCAAAGTCTGCTTGTTGACCTCTAGCAGCAGTGTCCTCTAGTCAAGTCAGAAGAGGTGCCACACCCTGACCTCAAAGTCTATTCTTGGCACTCCTTGGGGACCACCATACTCTGCTCCTCCCATTTCTCTGCTATAGACCCTTAGTGTTTTTCCTCAGTGTAGTGGTGTCAACCAGGTGCAATCCTGATACTGTGTCTCTAGGACTTCCCCCTTCAGGGCATTTGGTCAGCAGGGGATGCCATACCTCATAGTTTCTCATAATGGGACCTGTCATATGCTCCTCTCAGTGCATTGGCTGTTCTGAGTGGACATATCGTTCTCAAGGTTTGATGGGCTAAAATTATACTCCATTTTCACTTCACAGCCCCCCTCCCCTGTTCATTTGCTTTTGCATGTTCTGATAAGACATTACCTATCCCCAACCGAAACTTCAGTGTTGTCCTCTAAATTAAATTCAGGAGGGAGAAGTAACTGTCCATGTAGTTGAAATTGGGGCCAGACCCTCAGACTCCTTCATTGACTCTCTGCTCCATGCTGTCTCACTGCATTCACATCCCAGAACACCAGATTTAAATCTGGTTCCTCTTTCCCTTTGGAGATATAAACAATACCATACCCTTGGGTGGGATAGTGCCCTGTTCCCCCATAGACATTGCTATCCCTCCCCCTTTTACCATATGTAGCCCTGGATTTGCTGTGGCCCCTGTCATATAACATGGACCTCACCCCTGGAATTTTTGTATACAGTAGCTTTTTCCCTATATCCCGTTTGCATTTTTTTAAGCTTACTTACTCGGACTCGTGTCTTACTTGTCCTTTTGTCCTTTGCTTAATTCACTTGGCATAATTTCTTCCAATGGTTCCCATTCAGCCATATTCTTCAGGCATCCATCACTGCTTTTCAGCAATAGGTAGTACTCCTTTGTATGTATGTACCGCAATTTTTCAATCCATCTGTGAGTGGGAATTTGGGTTGTTTCCAATTCCTTGGAATTGTGAACTGTGCCACAATGAACTTTGGAGCACATATGTCTGGCAGTGATGTGAATCCTGCCTTTTCTGAGTATATGCCCAGTAGAGGGATTGCTGGGTCATATGATAGCTCTATTTCCATCTGTTTTAGAAATCGCCAAATCAAATTCCATAGTGGCTATATATACCTACAGGTCCACTAGAAGCAGATGAGAATTTGTATCTTACCACAGCCTCTTCAGTACTTACTGCTTTCTGATTTTTTGAATGGGGGTATATTTGAGGTTGTTAGATGTCCCATGGTTGTTTTAATTTGCATTTCTCTTGTGACTATTGATCGGGAATATTTTCTCATATATTTATTGGCCATTCAGATTTCTGCCCCTGTGAAATTCTTTTTCCCACCTTCACAGTAAGCAATTAGTTTGTCTCTTCTTATAAGCTTGCAAAGTATTATAGATCTTAGTAATAAAGCCTTTGTCTAAAGTGTCATTGATAAAGATGCTTTCTCAATCTGTGGGATCTCTTTTCACTCTCAGTGAATTCTTCTGATGCACACAGATGAATTATCTTTAATATATTCCTCTTGTCATTTGTGGTCCCTCTGTATTTGGATCCTTCCCTACTTCTGATAGCCCTGTATTCCCTGTGCCAAGGTTCCTAGGTTTCTCCTAATTCCCTTATTAATGGCCCTAATTGTTTGGGGTTTTACCTCAAGGTCTGTGAACCACCATGAGTTTACTGTTGTGTACAGAATGAGGTAGGGGTGGGTCTTACTTCATTTTTTTCTGTAGGTAGATATCCATTTTCCCAGCACCATCTATTGAAGAGGACATCTGCTTCCCATTTGAAAATTTTTGAACCCTCATCAAAAAGCAAAAAGTTTCCTGTATTTCTGGTCTTCAGCTCTTTTCCATTGGTCTGAATATCTGTCCTTATACCAGTACCAGTGTTTTGACTTTGATGACCTTAAAAAGCATGCTAAAATCAGATAAAGCATGTCCTCTCACTATGTCCATCTTGAGGAGTTTTCTGATAATTCTGCTTTCTTCCCTCTCCATATGAAGTTGATAATCAGTTTTTCCAATTCTTTGAAGAAGGATGGTGGTATTCATATTGGGATAGTATTGAACTTATACAATGATATGAGTAGAACTGACATGCTTACTATAGAGTCTTCCAATCCACAAGCATGGGATATTATTCCATTTCTTGAGGTCACTCTTATTTTTTTCTAATAGTATTCTATAATTTTCTTCATGCAAATCTTTCATTTTTTTAGTCAGGTATAGCCATAGATATTTCTATTTGAGCTTGGCTATTGTAAAGGTTGCTATGTTTTTAATTGCCCCGGCTATGATCTTCTCTGCTATGTTTTTTGTTTGTTGATCTTATATTCTGCCACTCTGCCATATTCCTCTATTGCTTCCAACATTCCACTTAAGGAATTTAGGGAATTTTTGATGTATAGAATCATACCGTCTGCTGCTAATAATAATAATAATGTCATCTTTTCCTTCCCCAGATAAATAACTTGGAGGTCTTTTCTTTGTATTATGTTGTAAGCTAGGTTCTCCAGTACCAAGTTAAATAGGAGTGAGTAAAAGGGCCATTTTTGTCTGGTCCCCTTTTCCAGTGGATTGTTTTCATATTTTCTCCATTACTTACCACGTTGGCTGCCAGTCTATCATATATACCTTGTACAATGTTGAGGTAAATTTAGTCTCCTTGAATTTCTTAAACAAGAATGGGTGTTGGATGCTGTCAAATGATTTTGCTGCATCTATCAATATTATCACGTGGTTCTTATCACTTTTCCTCTCAATGTGGCTAATAATACTGAAGGCCTTTCATATGTTGAATCATTCCTGCATCCCTTGTATGAATTCCTCTTCATTACAAGGAATTATTTTTGCATGCTTTTGTATTCTATTGGTCAGTATTTTGTTATGAATTTTTGCATCGATGTTGATTAGTGCTATTGGTCTGTAGTTCACAATTCATTATGCTATCTTCATAGGAAGTTTGGGATTTATCTTTTTCTATGTTGTTGAGTTTTTGTGGGGTTGGTATCAGTTCTGCCCTGAATGCTTTGGAGAATTCTCCTGTGAAGCCATCTGACCTGGGGGATTTTTTTGTTGACAATCCCTTAATAGCCTTGTCTATTTCTTCCATTGCTAGAGTCTATTGAGGTTCTTGGCATCCATCTAGAATAGTTTAGGGAAGGAAAGTGTTTCCAAAGTGTTTCCATGTCTTCCAAGTTGTTGGAGTCAGATGTAGTGTCCCCTGTTACATCACATATACTTGTTTCTTCCTTTCTTTGGTTAGGTTTGTCAGTGATCTATCAATTCTGTTAATCATATCAAAGAACTATCTTTTCTCTGTACTAATTTTTCCTTAGTTTTCCTATTTTTCTCACCTGTATCTCAGCTATGATCTTTATTATTGCTATGTCTTTGCTATTAGTACAATGCATCTGTTCACTATATTCTACTTGGTATAATTTTTGTGCCAGCATATCAACTACAAGTTTCCCTTCTTTTTGCATGTGTGCATTTATTGCTCTCAGTCTTCATCTGATAAATGCCTCTGCTTTATCCCAAAGGTTTGGGTATGTCATGTTTTGATTCTCATTGTTTTCTAAAAGCTCCCTGACTTCATTGCTGATCCTTGTCAATAGCTACCTTTTTTGCAATAGAGAATTACTCATTCTAAAATTGTTTCTCCATTTTCTACGCCATTCTGTTGATTTACAGTCTATGGCACAGTGATCAGAGAGAGATGTCTATATAATCTGTATGTGCTTAAATTTTTTCAAGTTCGACATGTGTCTCAGCAGGTAGTCTATTTTTGAATGCTGCCATGTCGAATTAAAACAATGTGAATTTTTTTTTACATTTTCATGGAAAGCTCCAAAATCATCTATCAAGTCAAATGTTTTAATTGTGCTGTTTAGATCTATAGGCTCCTCATGGAGTTTATTTCCAAGCAATCTGTCTTTTTCAGAGAATTGTGTCTTAAAATCATCAAGTATAATTGTACAGCATGTGATTTCTTATTTTCATCTTTTGAAGAATTTGATTTATAAATTTTGGGGGTTTCCCATTAGACGTGTTTATATTTGTTGTGTTCACTGGTTCTTGGTCTGTGTTCCTTTGAGCAGTATGTAGTACCTCTTCTTGTCTCTTTTTATGGCCTGCACCTTGAGGTCAAGTTTTTCACATGTGAACATTGCTACCCTGCTTGTCTTTGCATTGCCATGTACTTGGTGTATTTTTCTCCAGCCTTTAAGACTCCTCGACCTGCTTTTGTTGGCACGCTAGAAATGTCTCCTGGAGGCAGCTGATCAATGGGCTATGTTTTCTTAGCCAGTCTATTAGCCTCTAGAGGCCTTTTAATTCCTGACTTCAGACCACCGATATTCAGTATTGTTACATTCTTCTGTACTCTGTGGTGTGATTTTGTACCATTGTCTTGGGTGTTTACTGACCTACTCATCTTATCTACTTTTTTCGTGTGTGTGTGTGTGTGTGTGTGTTTGTGATTCACTTTTATCTTCTTTACACTTTGAGCCAATGCTACCTTGAGGGTTGTTTCATCTTTGTTGCCCTATGAGTGGAGTTGTTCTATGAGCTGGTCTGTTATTTGCACAGAGTGAATTTTGATCTTCTGCCCATACAGGATCGGCAAGGATCTTTTGAAGGGCTGGACTACTTTCTATGTATTATTTGAGTTTTTCCTTGTCTGGGAAGTCTTACTTCTCCCTCTATCTTTAGAGATACTTTCCCTGGTATAGTATTGTTGGGATTGTGTTGTCATTCCCTCCTCTTCTTCATCATTTCTGTTGTTAGGTCTGAACCTACTCTTATTGGGATATTTGTTTTTCCCCAGTTGCTCTAATGATCTCCCTTCCTCATAATTAGGAAATTTAACTATCATGTGTTTTGTGCATTCTTCTTGATATTCAGTCTGGTTTGTTTTCTTTCAGCCTCCTGCAGGGTTGCCTAATTCTCACATACTGAGCTGGGGAAGATTTCCTCTAAGAATTTTCTTGTTACTTTCACTATTCACTTCTTTGCTGTGTCTTCTTCTGGAAGTCCAATATTTCTAATATGGTTCCTCTTCACAGCAGTAAGCCTTGGCTCTGACTTGATAATGCCCCGGTGTCGGCTCAAATCATCCCGGCAGCGGTTCTGGCATAGAGAGTGGTGTGTTAAACCCCCGTCAGCCTTCCCTGCGGCAAGCCAAAAGCCCCCCAGCCCCTCAGTATTCCAAGAACCTGTGTCTACTTATCTTTACGATGACCCTCCAGAGAGCCAGTAGTGCTGAATTTCTCTTTCAGACACTTTCCTCAGGAAAGTCTCCTGCTGATTCCCTCTGGTGAGTCTGAACTTTGCAATTTCATTCCTTACGCCTTGTATTTCCCTTTGGTCTGTTCTTATTTCCTCAATCATTTGCTCCTTTCTGTATTGCTTCCCTCTTTTCCTATATGACTCCAAGCAGCATTCTGAAAACTTCTTTGTGGCAGGTCATTATCTGCTTCTTCCATAGATACCATTAGCTTCATGACTTCTGACACATTCTTCTTTCTCTCCTGTTTTTGTGTGTGTGCCTTTTGGGGCTGGTTGCTGTTTGTGTGTTGTTATAGAGAACCCTGGAGTTACTTTCCAGAGGTGAAGAGTTTTGGGGGATTCGTATGAGTTCTTCTACAAACTATCTGCATGTAGTTTCACTGGGGGGTTGGATGACTGCTGTATCTTCCTATGGTTCCACTCTTACCCTAGCCACACAATAGTCTGTTATTTGGAATGTGATTTGGATAGTCCTCTCATGGGATACTGGTGGGGTTGTTGTGGAGCCATGGGAACAGTGTTTCACTGGCTGATATCTAAGTAGGCCATAGTGCTTTGTCTCACAGCACTTGGAGCTCCTTGGGTAGCTTGTGGTGATATCCTCTGCAAAGTGCTGAGGAGGCTTGTGTTGTACCCTGTTTGGTGTAGGGTACCATAGCTAGCATGCAGAATTACCCTATTCAGAGAGGCCACTGTGGATGTTGGGCAGATGTTCCTGCAGCAGTGTAGAGCACCAGTTACTTGTACTTCAGGATTTAGGGCACAGTTCCACCAGGTATTTGAAGGGGAGAACCCACAGTCACTTGGGGTATGGGATAGGATTGACCTGATTCCCCCACTGAGTGTAAAGCCAACAAATGTGTGTAGGAGTTCCCCTAGTTGGGCCTTCCAAGTTGCCTTTGGCAGAGGACAGTGGCATGAAGTGTGATGGTGAGTTATGAGAGGAAAGACAGGGAGAGGAGAAGAATAAGACAAAAAGAAGAAAAAAAGACAGAAGCCAAACTGCAGGAAAACTTACACCCACTCACACACACACAAAATGTAAAGACTAAAGAAAAGGAAAAACAGTCAAGATAAAACAACTAAAAAGGAAAATGGAATCAGCTGAGTCTCTGGCAGGAAAGACAGAATAGAGAGAAGAGGAGAAAAGTGAAAGAATGAAATAATAAAAGGGAAAAAGCAAGGAGGAAGAAAAAATAGATAGTTGAGCTTTGCGTTGTGCCATGTTTAGCACTGTCATGAAGCAGGCTATAGCTCTCACCACTGGGTGAGCAGAGTTGAAACAGGCAGAGGGCATGTGGCTGGAAATCAGCAGTGGCATGTGGAAAGCAAGAGGTGGAGAGGAGTGAAACATAGATGAAGAGAGAAGAGACCAGCAAGAGAAAGAAGATATAAAATGAAAAGAGAAAGAATGGGAAAAACACAACTGTGCTAAAATTGAATGTGATGGTAAAGAGAGAAGAAGAGTAAGAATAGAGAGATAGATGATCCCTGATTGCCTGAGGGTGGAGCCATAGGGGTTTTAACCCAGCCCACGATGGCAGGTTCATATGCCCTTTGAATGCAGTGATCCTGTGGTACTGGGCAGAATTGCCCTAGTTGGCAAGATCACATTAGAGGCCCAATGGAGTTTCCCACAGCAGTGAGGAGCCCTGTAGATGGCTGTCACAGCCGCCTTGTGTGTTGTGCAAGGGAGGACAAGCTGTAGGTGCCCCTGCTGTTTGCTGAGGAAAGCAACTATACAACTTAAAAGGAAAATGACTCTGCTATGTAATCCAGGAGTGGCGTATGATAGGAAAGAGAGGAAGAAAAAAGGGAAAGGAGAGACAATGAAGAAGAAGAGAAAAAAGCAAAACAAAGTGTGCCTGTCGTGAACAACTGAGGTGAAAAAAGTAGGGTGAGAGAATAAAGAAAGAAGTAGTGGTAAATAAGGACATAACTGAGACTGGATCATCTGATCATGGTGCTACAGGAGCTCAAACTCTGCACCCAGGTGATGGGCTGGTGTGTCTGCCTGGCATAGGGTCCAACAGATGCTGCGTGGGATTACCATTGAAGACAAGGTCACAGCAGCGCCCAGACTTCAGTTCCTACAGTGTTGTTGAGTGCTGGAGTTCACTGGTATTCCTGCTTTGTGCTGTATGTAGCTTTACAGCAGGAGTGGGGGCAGGATCTTCCCTCAGCTCCTAGTAGGGCACCAGGACAGGTAGGACATCCCTATCCTTGTGTAGACTCACTGAGAGGGGAGTTGGGCTTATCAACCTATCTAGACTGCTTATGCCCTATTAACTCAGAGGTTTCATTTTAGTGTTTTGGGTTTTTTTCCTCTGACAAGCTAAACTAGAATTAAATTAACTTCCCGGCTATGGGCTCTGACTCTGCGCTCAGTTTGAAACAGGGTCTATGCTACGTTGAAAGTTTCGAGGCACTGTAGATAAGTTGTGGCATTCCTTAGTTTGGCCTGCCATCTTATGCTAATGTATGTTGAGACTCCCTCTATGTGCTTCCGTGGGGTTGATCAATACCCAGTAAATATATTTTCTCGTTTTATGTTGGACTTAGGAGGTGACATGATTTGAGGACTATCACACCATTGCCCAGAGGGGGAGATCCAGCTTCTCAAGGAGGTTGTTTCCTTCTTGGCCAATAGGAACTTAATTCACCCCCTAAACTATGCTATCTATTTATTTTCAACCACACCATGACATGACTCAGGTAAATTTCTGCTTTTTCTTCTACTCCAAATTATGGCTCCATCACAGTATAGGGATCTCTGGTGTGGGGTCCTGTGTCTAGGTCTCAGAGGTTTGCCTCCTGCTTGGGAATATGTCCCCTTTAGAGTTTCAGCCTGGGGAAATTACTCACTGCAAAAGGGCAGAGGTAGTTCTTCAGCTGGAGCCCATCAGCGCAGTACACTGAACCTAGTGCCATTTTGTGTGTTCCTGGTTTACTTTGTGAGTGCAAATCACACCAAAGCACATTACAGGGCAGACCCTAGTATCCTAATTCTAATTTCAGGACTCTGTCTCCCAGTATCTTTCACCTTATCTCCCAATTTTGTGGTCTGTCAGCAGGAGCTCTGGGTGGGTAAGGCTTACTAGATGCCATTTTCTCCTCTCTCCTCTAGCTACTGTTAAATGTAAGCTGTTTTTGGATCCTTAATGCTCTCTGTGGTCTTTGGGATAGCATTTCTTTCTTTGTTTATTTTATTGAATAATGTTTCATTAAATCTTATGATTTTAAAATGTCAAAATTTAACGTAAATGTGTAATCAATAAAAGGAAGCACTTTATATTCTTCTGAATGGTGCTAACTAGTTCAAATATATATAAACTACTCTTAGCAAGCTATCAGGATAGAAAGTAAAGTCTAATGGACTTTTTAGAACATGTATGTTTTTATGTATGTTGGCTCAATCTTAGCAGATGACAGCCAGCATCTTGTGATTCTCATGGAAAATTGCACACTGGTTGATAATAAAGCAAAAAAATTTTCCGACTTCTGGGAAGATGGCGACTGCATGACACTCACCAGAGGGAACCAGCAGGGGATCTTCCAGGGAAAGTATCTGAAGGAGACATTCAGTGCTACCAGATCACTGGATGATCATCATAGAGATAAGTGGGAACTGATCCGCGGGGTTCTCAGGGGCTGGGGGTTTGGGGCTTGCCACAGTGAGGCCTGGCTGGGGATTGACCTGCCATTGTCTGTCACTGTCTCTGCTAGGACCACAGCAGAAGAAGGTTTTGACCGGCACAGGCCACTGTCTCGTCAGAGCTACAGTTTAGTCAGAACCGCGGCTTAGTCGGAGCCGCAGTTTGGTCAGAACCAAGGCTTGGTCAGATCCGCAGCTTGGTCGGGAACCAAGGCTCTAACAGAGCCACGACTTTTCTCCAGTGCAGGGCGGAGAATGAGTCCTGCAGCCCGAGTTGTTTATTCCTTTATTCGCTGTTCTCTATCCCCCCTCCCCATTGTTTCTGCAAATAGGGTCTCCTGTAGTTAACTCCTGGTCTTTTCCAGTTTGGCTCATAGATCCGACACCCCCCCTAACCTAGGGCAATTACTCCTGCTCCACCATGCTGGGAGAGCACCCCACCCTATACAGAGTAGCCCAAGGGAGGAGAAGCTGGTTCCACCCAATTTCCTACAGGGAATTCCAGCCGGAGTGTTTGGGAAGCTCTTACATGTCCTCAGGGGATCCATCTAAGATATCCTCCTGCTGCCAGCCATGTGCTTCACACAGCCCAGGGCAGTTCCAACAGCGTTGGCCTTAATTCCAAGTTGCTGGAGGAACCATAGCCCAGCCTCCGCTGTGATCTGCCTAGTCTGGTGGCTCCGCCCAATACTCAGTGCTCTACTCAGGAGTGGGTAGCCCCCAGCAGTCCTTGACGCTCCCCTTGCAGTGGGCACCTTCTGCAGTCTCAGGCTGCTGTGGGGTGCACCACCCCAGCGCCTGGTAAGATTGTGCAGTGCAGCTGCCTCCTTGTGGGTCCACAATAATCCAACCAGTGGATCCTGGTAAAAGAACCCAACTTGCCCTCCAGATAAAGGAACACCAGTTCACTAGGGAAAGAGTGAAGTCACAAGAGGATAAAGAGTTAGGATAATTCCATAGCTAAATTAGCCAAAGGAAGTTCAAAGACACATCCCTTTAAGTCTCCCAGAGGGAGCAAGTGCTCTTTGAGGCCCTGAAAAATGGCACCTGATACTTTGAAAACAATGCAAGACAAACAGCAATCAGCCCCAACAACCTCAATGAAAAAACAGGAGAAACAAAAGATGCCCTAAGCCTGCTGGCATGCATAGAAGAAGCAGATATTGATATGCTGCAGAAGGAAAGTTTCAAAATGATGCTTGGAGTCATACATGACAGGGGGGAAACAATATAGAAAAAGGATGAATTAATAGATGAGATAAAGTCCATACACCAAAAGGAAATACAAGAGCTTAGGGGCAAGTTAACAGAAAACAACAGCAGACTCATGGACTTCATGAATCGACTGGAGGAAGCTGAAAGTCGCATCAGTGACCTAGAGGATGGCCACGTAGAATTTAACATACGTGAACAAAAATCTAATAAGATTACCAGAGAAACTGAAGAAAATGTAAGATCTATGTCTGATGCTATAAGAAGAAATAACATCAGAATTACTGACCTGCCGGAAAGACACAACAAAGAAGTCATCTGCAACAATAGTCAGAGAATTCCTGGAGGAAAACTTCCCTAGCTTAATGAATGAAAGCCAGGCAACCATTCAAGAGGCTTAAAGAATACCAGCTAGACTGAATCCCAGGAAGAAGTCACCGAGACACAAAAGAGTTAAACTATATCCAGCTTTGAGGAAAAGGAGAAAATCATGAAAGCAGCTAGGGGGGAAAAATCACACATAAAAGTTCCCAAATAAGAATATGCTCAGTGGACACTATGAAGAAGAGGAGAGTGGAGTGATATATTCCAAAAATTGAAGGAAAATAATGCAAACCTAAGAATACTCTACCCAGCCAAATTATCCATGAAGCTAGATGGAGAAGTAAGAGTTTTTCCAGACAAGGAAAAACTCAAAGAATACATTAGAAGAAACCCAGCCCTACAAAAGGTCCTTGCTGACCCAGTATGGACAGAAGAAGAGAAGCACTGAACATAAAATAGGAGAACATCAGGTAGAACAACCTCACCCAGAGGGCAGCAAAGAGAAAATAGCCCTGAAAATAGGAATGGCATAACGGTGGAAAGAAATCAAGAACAATCAACCCTCACACACACATCCACAACACACTGAAAAGAAAGGGAAGTAGGGAAACTCTCAACACAAAAGATAGAAGATGACATCACACATTCCACAGTTGGAGATAATAACCCTAAATATCAATGGACTGAACTCGGGAATCAAAAGACTGCGGCTGCCACACTGGCTTAGAAAATATAGCCCATCAATCTGCTGCCTAGAGGAGACACATCTCAAGACTACAGACAAAAATAGGCTGAGAATCAAAAACTGGAGAAAGGCATACCAAGCAAACAACAATTCAAAAATAACAGGGGTAGCAATTCTAATTTCAGATAAAATTGACTTCAAAGTGCAAACCATAAAAAGAGATAAGAAGGGATACTATAGAATGCTCAAGGGAAAGGTAGGCAATGAATCGATAAGCATTGTAAACATATGTTCCCCTAATGAGAGAGCCACTGAATATGTCAACCAAGCACTCCTAAAAATGAAAAAAGAAACCACAGCCTCAATAATCGTAGTGGGTGACTTCAATATACCACTCTCTGAGAAAGACAGGTCACAGGGGAAGAAACTCAACAAGGAGGCTAGAGATCTAAACACTACAATTAGACAAATTGATTTGGTAGATACCTACAGAGTTTTTCACCCAAATAAAAAACAATTCACATTCTTTTCATCCCCACATGGGACATATTTGAAAATAGACCACATACTGAGACATATGGTGAATCTACATAAATATAAACACATTGATATCATACAGAACTCTCTCTCAGATCACTGTGTCATAAGGTTGGAAATCAACAAAAGGAAGATGAAGAGAACTAGAAAAAATAAATGCAATAATTTGCAATAATTCTCTATTGCAAAAGGAGAGCGTACTGATCCAGATCAGAGATGAAATTAAAAATTTTCTAGAAACCAATGAGAATGAAAACACAACATACCAAAACTTTTGGGACACAGCAAAGGCAGTCTTAAGAGGATGCTTCATAACAATATAGGCACACCTGAAAAAGGAAGAGTATCTCATAACTTATATGTTGGCAAAGAACTTCCAACAACTAGAGCAGAGTCAGCAGGATAATCCCACTAATAGCAAAAGAAAAATAATAAAAATCAGGGCTGAGATTCAGGAGAGGGAAAATAAAAAAACAATGGGAAAAAATAATGCTACTAAAAATTGGTTCTTTGAAAGGATTAACAAAATTGACAAAGCATTGGCAGACTTAACCAAAGAAAGGAGGGAAAAAATTTCAATAGCAAGAATGAGGGATGAAAGAAGGGACATCACAACTGACCCTAATAAAATTAAAAGAATAATTACACAGTATTATAAAAAGCTGTACTCCAATGAATTCAACAACTTGGAAGACATGGACAAATTCTTGGAAAAACAGTCTCTTCCTAGACTATCCTCATCGGACGTCAAGATTCTCAACAGACCCATAATAAGAGAAGAAATAGACAAGGTTATCAAGGGATTACCAACAAAAAAGTCAACTGGACCAGATGGCTTTACTGGAGAATTTTACCAAGCATTCAGAGAACAACTGACACCAATCCTACACAAACTTTTTCAAAACATAGAAAAAGATGGCAAACTCCCGAACTCCTTCTATGAAGCTAGTATAATACTCATACCGAAACTGGGCAAAGTTTCTACAAGAATTGAGAACTACAGGCCAATATCCTTAATGAACATTGATGCAAAAATCCTTTAAAATACTGGCCAATAGAATACAAAGGTATATAAAACAAATAATTCACCATGACCAAGTCGGGTTCATACCAGGGATGCTGGGGTGGTTCAACATACGAAAGACCATTAGTATCATTCGCCATATTGACACGAAAAATTATAAGAATCACCTGATTATATCCATAGACACCAAAAAAGCATTCAATAATATCCAACACCAATTCCTGTTTAAGACATTCAAGAAGATAGGAATAGAAGGAAAATTCCTCAAGGCAATACAAGCTATCTATGAAAAATCAACAGCCAATGTGATAGTCAAAAGACAAACACAATCCCACTGAAAAAGGGGACCAGACAAGGATGTCCCTTGTCCCCACTTTTATTCAATATCGTACTGGAGGTTTTAGCTAACAGTCTAAGGCAAAGAAAAGACATAGAAGGTATACTCCTGGGGAATAAAGAGGTGAAATTATCATTATTTGCAGATGATATGATTCTATATATGGAAAACCCCACAAGCTCCACAAGGGGAATACCGGAAACAATAGAGGAGTATGGCAGAGTGGCAGGATACAAGATCAACAATCATAAGTCGATTAGTCTGTTGTACACATCAGATAAGACCATGGAAGAGGAGATAAAAAAGAGTTACCCTTCACAAAATCCATGCACAAATTGAAATATCTAGGAATATACCTGACTAAAAAGACAAAAGATCTATATGATGAAAAACTACAAAACACTATTACAAAAAACCAAGAGTGACTTTAACAAATGGAATAATATCCATGCTCTTCGATCGGAATACTCAATATAGTAAAGATGTCAGTTCTTCCCAAGGCATTATGTAAGTTTAATGCAATTCCAATACAATTACCCTTATCTTTCTTCAAAGAAATGGAAAAAAATGATTGCCAACTTCATATGGAGAGGGAAGAAGCCCAGAATTAGCCGAAATCTCCTTAAGAAGAAGGACATCGTGGGACGGCTTGCTTTACCTGACTTGAGCACATACTATACAGCCACAGTCATTAAAACAGCATGTTATTGGCATGATGATAGATACTCAGACCAATGGAAAAGAATTGAAAACCCAGAAATAAAAACACCAGCATACAGACAACTGCTCTTTGATAAGAGTCCAAAAAATATCAAATGGGAAGCAGTTGCCCTTTTCAACAAGTGGTGCTGGAACAAATGGATATTTGTAAAAAATGAAGCAAGACCCTTACCTCACTCCATGTACTAGACTCAACTCAAGGTGGATCACAGACCTGGAAATAAAATCCCAAACTATTAGGGTCATCAATGAGAGAATTGGGACCAACCTAAGAACTTTGGCACAGGGATTACACAGGCTATCAGAAATAGGGAGGGACACAAACACAGAGGAGGCACAAACAGACAGGTGTAATATACTGAAGATTAAACACCTGTGTGCATTGAAAGAATTCACCAAAACAGTAATAAAAGAATCCATGGACTGGGAAAACATCTTTAGCAATGACAAATCAAATAAAGGCCTTATTACTAAAATCTGCAATACCCTGATAGCTTCCAAAATGAGCAAAACTAACTTTCCACTGAGGAAATGGGCAACTTACATGGACAGAAGTTTCACGGAGGCAGAAATCAGAATGGCCAATAAACATATGAGAAAATGTTCCCGATCTTTGGCCATAAGAGAAATGCAAATCAAAACAACAACGAGATACCAAATAACATCTTCAAGGATAGCCCAATTCAAAAAATCAGAAAGCAATAAGTCTTAAAGAGGCTGTGGGGGAGATTGGAACACTTATCCACTGCTGGTGCACCTATAGGTATGTACAGTAACTATGGAAATCAATGTGGCGATATCTAAAACAGATGGAAATTGAGCTGCCATATGATCCTGCAATCCCCCTACTAGGTATATACCCAAAAGACACAAGCAACAAACCAAGACCAGACATCAGTGCTCCAATGTGCATCATCTCAGCACAGTTCACAATTGCAAGGAGTTGGAAGCAGCCCAAATTTCCATCACCTGATGAATGGATTAAAAAGCTGTGGTACATATATACAATGGAGTACTATGCATCACTGAAAAGCAGTGATGAATGCATGAAGCACATCACTGCTTGGGAAGAACTGGAGGGAATTATGCTAAGTGAAGCTAGCCAAGCGCAAAAGGACAGGTACAACATGAGTCCGCTGAGGTAAGCATAATTTTAAAAATATGCAAAAGGGATATCTTGGGTTGCTACTGTATTCAGAAATGCCTAGGGAGAGGCCCAAGTAGTATGGCCAGACCAAATTCAGGGCTACATATAGTAGCCAACTAGAATGGGGGGATTGGGGTGGGCCGTGGGGCAAATGGTGATGTGTAGAGAGGGAATAGGGTAGTAACCCACCCAAGGGGAGTGTATTGTTTATATGTCCACAGCGAAAGACGGACCAAACTTAAATCCGGTGATCCAGGATGTGAATGCAGTGTGACGGCATCAAGTGGGGAACCAACGAAGGAGTCTGAACACACAACCCCAATCCCCACTACAGTTGCGGCCATCTCTCCACTAGGGGAGTTTACCTTGGAGGTCAGCACTTGAAGCTGCATCTTGGGAAGTGAGAGATGCCTGACCAGAACACATGAGAACAAAAGAAGAGGGAGGAAGAGAGAATGGAGTGCATCATGGTCCACCAATCCTTCAGGATGATATTCCCACTCAGAACAGCCGATGTACAAAGAGGATCATATGGCCAGCCCCACTATGAAATACAGCTACCATCGCTGACCCAAGGCCTTTTGGGGTCAACAATGGAGAAACAGGGCCAGGATTATACCCTGTCCGACACAACCACACCAGGGAAAACACTAAGGGTGTGAACAGAGCATGGAGCTCCAGATGGAATGACAGCAATAAACCTTGGGACTAGGGAGTGGCACCGCATCTGACTCAACCAGGGGACACTCCTGGAGGTCAATGAACAGACCTTGAATTATTTACAGGTTTTTATATTGATATATATGTATATATATGTATATATATGACATTGGGCTTTTTTTGTTTTGTTATCATTGCTTTATTTTCTTTGGTTGCTTCATTTTAGGAAGTCTTTTGGGGTATATAGTGTTACCTTAGCAGGTCTATCTAAATGGATGAACAGCCTGGAGGCAAAAATGACTGATAGTTCCAGGGTGTGGGTCATAGGAGAAGGGGAGGAGGGGGAAAGGAGATGGTGTTGACCAGCCCAGGGATAAGGGCATATCAACTGATCCAAAATTAGAGACAAGGTGGATTAGAGAAGTCCAGTAGGGATTGATCAAAGGTAATGTAACAGAGAGAAAATACCGAAGCCCAATGGAGACTGAGTATGATAGTGGGACAAGAGGGAAGTAAGAGGAAATAGAGGAAAGAACTAGGGGTAAAGAGCATTTATAGAGGTTTAAATACAGACCGGTACATAGGTGCATATATTTATATGTGACAATGGGGGAAATAGATCAACGAACTTATACATATAGGCTTAGTCATAGAACAGCAGATGGGGATTGGACCTCCACTCAAGTACTTCCTAAATTCAAAACACTTTGTTCTATTAAATTGGCATTCCATGATGCTCACCTTCCCTACTCGATCACTGAAGACAAATGTGTGCATAAGCAATGGTGGTGAAGAGAGCTGATGGTGCCTACCTGCCGGTACCTGCCGGCTTCTTGGCTGGTGCCAGCTGGCTTCTTAAACCTGTGAACAAAGAGGGTAAGAAAAGACTACATACAAAAGCTGGGAATGGGAGGACGGAGTCTGAAGACAGCGGTCCCAAGTTTAATAAAGACAGTCCTTTCATAAATCCAAGGCATTACATAACATACTTGTTCTAACACTCTTCCCCATGACTGAGGAACATCAATGTCTTGTGTGAAGTTCACCACATTCTCATTCTCATCAGCCATCTCTTGAAACACAGCCAAGTTGCTTCCTGTTCTGACCTTGGTAATTTCTATCCCCTAACATAAATGAGGCTACATGTTTCTAAACAATCACTACACCGGCGCGATTATGTGAAAAGCAAAATATACTGGGAACTAAGGTCATCATGCCCTAGAGCTATGTTGCAAAAGCAACTCCTGCTTTCAGGACAGCTCTGAAGACTTTGTAGCAAAAGGCAACTCCTGCTTTCAGGACAGCTCTAAACCGCATTAACCCTTCAGTTTCAAGGCAGCTCCCAACACCCAGCTATCAAAAGATGTGGTGTCTAGGGTCTTAAAGGCATGAGTAAACAAGCAGCCATCCAGCTCAGAAGCAACAAAGCCCACATGGATGAAGCACACCAGCGTGTGGAACCATGAGTTGTCAAAGGGATTAGTTAAGAACTAAAAACCATAATACTGTGTGCTCGCTTTCTTGATATGATCACTGACGACAAATGTGTGCATAAGCAAATGTGGTGAAGAAAGCTAATGGTGCCCGGCTATACAGAGATATAGCGTCTGGGGTCTTAAGGCTTGAGTAAACAAGCAGCCATCCAGCTCAGAGGCAACAAACCCCACATGGAAGGAGAACACCAGCCGGTGTGACCACAAGGTATTGAAGAGATGCAGTGTTAGGCATCAAAGAACTAAAATTATTTCATTATAAATAGGGGGGAGTACAGATTGGTGACCCAAAGCCCATTAATAGGTGAAGCCACATCCGCTTAGAGAGGGGTTGCAGGGAGAAGATGAGCCAGTAGAAGTACAGTATAGTAACAATGTAACATCTTTCCTCTAGTTCTCAAATGTTTCCTCCCACCCACTATCATGCTCCCGGTTCTACCAGAACAGGGGACGTACACTGGAGTCGGAAATGTGGGGAATGTAAGATAGATGTTCCCTCAGGATGAGTGATGGGAGTGGTGAGACTGGAGGGTGGAGGGATGGTGGAGTAGAAAGGGGGAACCAATTTCAGGGATCCACATATAACCTTCTCTCTGGGGCATGACCAACAGGGAAGTGAGTGAAGGGACACTTTGGACAGTGTACGATATGAAATAACAATTTGTAAATTATTAAAGGTTCATGGGACGGGAAGGGAAATTCGGGGAGGTGGAACTGGGAGCCTAAGTGGTGGATGTTTTGAGAGTGATGATGGCAACAAGTGTGCAAGTGAGGTCTGCATACAATTGATGCATGTACGGATCATGAGAGAAGGTGTACCCAATGAAATTATTATTTAAAAAAATGGGGAAAGAGGGGAAAGAGGAGCTTTTTTTTAAAGAGGAACTTATACCAAGGGTTCAAGTGGAAAATGTTTGGAAATGAATGTGGCAACATGTGTGCAAATATGCTTGATATAGATGATGTATTGAATGTTATAATAGTTGTAAGAGCCCCCAATAAAATTATTTAAATTTAAGAGGAAAAAAAGAATTTTGGTGGAACTAAGGGCTCAATAAAAAAATATTCTGGAAATGATGATGGCAACATATGTACAAATGTGCTTGATACAATTGATGTATGGATTGTTGTAAGAGCCCCAATAAAATGATTTATTTTTTAAAAAATTTCCTCCACACACTGTTTGCTCCTAAACAATGAATTATTTACTTTTAAACAAATCCAAAGAAATATTGTCTTGTGAGCCATTCCACCCACCCTGAGAATGCAATAGAGGAGGAGAGACTGACTCTTTTTCTGTCACCATAAAGGAGGAACTGGTTGGAGAACATTCTCTGAGGGGGAGGTTAGGGGTATTTCTCCTCCCTGTTAAAGAGACACCATGCCTTGCTCTGCTCAGGCAGGGTGTGAACTGGGCCATGTGAGGAGCAAATGGCTGACAAGACCAGGTCCACAGTGGAAGCAGTTGTTTCTGTGCCTCTTCTTGGCCCAACATCTTGCAGATCACGTCTTGTCACTTGGCTCAGGGTCATCTGGTTTATCACATGTCCATGATGACAGGTTCACCACTATAGGAATGGTTTTTCTTGCCCAAGAACATCAGTTGGTGATGCACAGGAGGTAAGATCTGCCCCCTATGGTAACATCCACAAATTTCTACCCACATCTGCCAAGAAGAAAAAGTGAAGGCAGGTTCACTGCAGCACATACAGCATGAACGAGAGTGAGAGAAGGTCTTGCTTCCGCTTCACTTACAATGCAGTGATTTGGCAACCCCTTAAACCTTCTCCTTCTTTGTGAAATTCCTGGGTATCTTCCAGCCATGTAGGGATTCAGAACAACAGCATTTAGAAGACATCCTGAAGTTTGTAGTATTTTAAGAAAACTGTGAAAGTAAGAAAAAGGTCAGGGTTTATGCATAAAAGCATCTTTATCTGGGCCTTGTCTCCCTCTCTCTAGGTTGTAGGCCTGGGACTTCAATGGAAAACGTACATATGCAATGTATGTATGTGGAGGCGTTGGGGGTTGGAAGAGAGGCCTGGGAAATGTCTGTGGAGTAGGGGACTCAGCTCAGCTTTCAGCACGGAGGTGGGAGTGAGTGGATGGTGACTGAGCACAAGGCCTCCAGACATCTTCTCGTTTACTGATGGATGGAGGAATGTTTAGGAAACACGTCACTGTGGCATCTGCATGGTTCCTGTCCTTGTAGAAGGAACTAGAACCATGCAGAAAGGTGAACTGGACAAGCCATACTCCATGAGTGTGACTGCTTCTTTATTGAAAATCAAACAAAATCAAGCAAACCTCTGTGTGTTAGTCCAGGTGAACTAGAGATACAAATTTATAAACACGCATATGGATATAATGCAAAGGTTTATATACAAAAGGAATAGAACATTAAGAAAGCATCTCAAACCAGTCCAGTCCAAGGTCATAAGTCCGATATTAGCCCATATGTCTAATACTAGTCTATAAAGTCTCCTCCAGACTCAC
Organism: Nesogale talazaci; assembly: GCA_004026705.1. Classification (NCBI taxonomy): domain Eukaryota; kingdom Metazoa; phylum Chordata; class Mammalia; order Afrosoricida; family Tenrecidae; genus Nesogale; species Nesogale talazaci. The sequence continues at coordinate 23,069 of PVJH01031998.1, forward strand.
AATGCACGTGCAATGACACTAGGACAATCACAGGCCCGTGGGTACAGAGTCTGAGTA
>PVJH01031999.1:0-10976 GCA_004026705.1 Nesogale talazaci
AAAAATTCTCTGATGACTCAGTTGTCCTTGTTTTGGCTAAGTGCAACAGTTTCTTTCAGCCAGGTCTTAATGACTTTGGGTCTTAATGACTTGGTTTTGTCTTGTGTGGGAAGGTCTCAACCCATTCCCAAAAGGTGTCAATTAGGACTAAAGGTCACCACAATCCCCGGGGCCCCAGGACCCCACTGTGGCATCTGTCTCTGCCAGCCCGTGCTGGAGCAGCACCCATGCCGAACTCTGGGCTCAGCAGGCCGAGGAGCGTTCCTGGGGTTGTCTGGGGCACACAAGTGGAATCTCTTGATGACATCTCTGACTGTCTTTGTCAGCCTGGGACCTGAGCTTGTCTGTTGAAGCCAAAAAAGACTTGCACCCTGTCCAAGATGTGTGCTCTTGTGTAAAATAGTTCCCAGCGTCAAACTTTGGCTTCAGGCCCTGTGATTATGCGTCGGGCTTGGTAAGCTGAGGATGCAGTGGAAAGGCGAGACTCCCATTCTTCTGCTCTTCGTCGCTCCTTGTCCAGGCAGCTGAACGAGGCTGTCCTCAGGTGAGTGAGTGTTGGGAGGCGCACCCCCGCTCAGCTTTGGCTTGCTCCCTCGGCTTTCCAGTGTCCCGAGGACTTCTGAGCGACTGCCCTGGACGGCGGATCCTAAGCTGCCTCTAAGTGTTCTCAGATGGGGAGGACATGTTTCATTTCCCGATTCTTTTCAGAAAAACCATGAGAATGGAGAGTTCGGATGGGATAGTGCGGTCAGTGTGCACATTTGTCCTTGTTCCCTGTCCCAGAGGCAGTGCCTGCCCCCAGGCAGAGTTCAGCCTTCTGGATTGAGATCACTGAGAGACACATGACCACAGCGTCCTTGCCTTTCGGCATCCCCGATGGACATAACTGCTGCAGTCCACGTCGGGGTCAGCTAGTCAATGACTCTGACTGGCCAGAACATATGTCCTTTATAACCGCAGCATAGTTATGCAGGAGTCTCTCACTGCAGCCAGCATCAGGGCCACTGGGTGGAGAGGAGATGCTGTCTTCAGGGTCCCAGAGAGCATGGCACAGTACTTGCCTATTCATCATTTGAATTCCCCTTTCTGTTCCAGCAGAAGAAAGTAGTAAGAATGTTGAACGCAGTAGGGTCTTTTGGCCCAGAGCAAACTTTTCTGCTTTTTGCCAAAGGTAACTCATGACCACTACCCCTAGGGACATGGTGGCTACTTGTGGGCATTGTGGGCCACACTGTCCAGTGGCTTGAAAAATCATTTTCGAGTCTTTTGCAGGACTCAGAGTCTAAGTGAAGACTCCCAGGGTCTGCTCTTTTCTCTTATGAACAAAAAATTCAAAAGGGATGTGAAATTCTGGAGGTTCCAATGGCCAATGGCGACTCAGTTACCCATTAATTGTTGATCGCTTGTGGGAGACCAGCGCCGCCCCCCCTCCCCATCAAGGGCTGAAGGGCAGTTGTGTAATTGCGGGGTAAAATTAGGGAGACATCAGACAAAATATATGAATGCTCACCTCCAGGATGGCCATGATTTCAGCAGCCAGATCCATACAGAGAGAAAGAATAAATTTGTAAGGGCTGAAACCTGGTGGTGTAGTGGTTGTGTACAGGGACTGTGGCCCACAGGGTTGGCAGTTCAAATCCAGCAGCAGCTCTCCAGGAGCAAGGCTGGGTTTCCTACTCCCACCAGGGCAGTGATGCCCCTCCCACCCCCCAAAAAAAAGTAAATTAAAAAAAAAAGAATATATTTGTAATCAAGGCTTATATATGCTCAGGGGGCATGCAAACCCCCCTAATCATAGGTAATAGCAAGGGCTTGTACAATAGGCATTTGTGCATAGGAAAGGGATGAGCTAGCAACAGTTTTTGATGACTCAATTCATAACAGCAGCAAAATGACAGTGATGAAGCAGCAATGAAAATACTGTTATAGTTGGGTGGTCATCACAACGTGAGGAACTGTACGAGAGGGTCAAGGAAGGTTGAGAGGCCCTGAGCTAGGGGCTTACACACACTAGGAAGGGGGGTATTTAAGGCACACATGTGACAAGAAGGCCGCCTAACCTTGGTTCTCTCTGACTGGGCTTGACTTTAGTGTCTTTGGGCTCTCTTTCAGGGGAACAATACTTTATTCTTCTCAGAAGGGAGTGGGACAGACTATAGGGTTTGATTGCTCTAGATGACTGAAAAACCTTCAGGGAGATAACCTTTAAGCAGTTGACTTCCAAGGGTACAGTCTTTGACCACGTGTTAGCAAGCAGCAGCCTATGTTTGGCATATAATATGAGGAACAACGTGGGGAATAACCTTTCTGTTTCCCACAAGCACTCACTGTCAGAGGTCTCGTTTCCCCCCTTTCAAGTCTTGTGCCTGGGCTTGACTATGAGGCTAAAATTTATGATTGATCTTTTGTTTGTTTGTTTTGGGGGGGCATCACTGCCCTCTGGTGGTCGTGGGAGCTACCCAGACTTGCTCCTGGAGAGCCGCTGCTGGATTTGAACCACCAAGCCTGTGGGCCGCAGTCCTGCACTCAACCACTACACTACCGGGGCTCAGCCAAAATTTGTGATTGATATGCAGCAAAATCTCAGCTGAAATACTGTTACATATCCAACCCTGCATTTCTGGAGATCGACAGGGAGGGTGAACAGGTGCGGGAGGGAGAGTGGAGGTACACCATGAATAAGAAGCAATTTCATAGGACATTGGTACACCTTTGCTGCTACTCTACCCATGAATAATATGGAGGAGCACCCAGGGGTAAAAGCTGGCTAGCCGTCATCATCGATCTCTTGGAGTTGGGAGAGCTCTGAGCGCAGCTGCTAAGGTGGCCTTTCAATTTCTCTTTCTGCTCCTGCCTTTGTAATGAAAAATTTCCAAGGCTATTGCAAAAAGCTGGTCAATTGGCTCTTCAGGCCTCCCTATGGCTTCTGTGAGGTTTTTCCTGGTATGTGGGTCACTTTGAGAAATGAGAAAGCAGTCGCTGGCACATTGTTTGTGTTACCGGCTTCACACATGGGCAGTGAGCCTCAATCGGGCCCTGGTAACCATAATTCCTCAATTGAGGCATTTACTATAACTCGGACCTCTATACCTGTGCTTATAATCCCACTTAGGAGGACAGAATTTGGATGGGTGTAAAATCTGATTTTAGAAGTGGGTGTGGGGCTGAGCCCCGGTGTTGAACTTTGGCCCACTGGGTTGGAGGTTCAAATCCAGCAGCAAGGCTGGACCTCCTCCTCCCACCACCAGAGGGCAGTGATGCCAAAAAAAAAAAAGTGGGTGTGAACAAAGGCACACCCTGTTTCTTTGGGAGCATTTTATAGGCTGCTTTACCAGAAAGTGTGACTTAAGAGCCCTTGCCTTGATTGTCCTTGGATGGTGTGTGGGCACAGGCACGGTTCTGACCCAACCACCTGGAAATCCAGAGCTTTTTTCAGACTGAGCTTGGTAGAAGCTGCTGTCACTTTTGGACATTTGGGGTTTCTGGCTCCGGACCCTGCACTTGGCTCGCCTCTGCCTGCCCTTCGGATCTGGGGTGGAGCACACCCATACCCACATGAGATGTTCCTCAGTTTCATGAGTTTCCATGGGGCCTCCATGTCCTTGTTTGGGCTTGTGTTTTTCTTTTCGTTTCTTTTTTTTTTTTGGGGGGGGGGCGGGCGGGGGCATTACTGCTTTCTGGTGGTGGGAGTAGGAGGCCCAGCCCCACTGCTGGAATTGAACCTCCGTCCCAGTGGGCCGCAGTCCCGCGCACAACCACTACGCCACCGGGGCTCAGCCCTGACAATCATGTCTTTTGATCCAACAATTTACATCATTAGAAGAAAAATTATTCCACAACTCGAGATCTGTATTTATGAGGTCTACAGATGTGACTATTTCAGATTCTAAAAAAATTTTTTTAATGTTTTTTTTTGTTTGTTTTTGGGCATCACTGCTCTCTGGTGGTGGGAGTAGGAGGCCCAGCCCCACTGCTGGAATTGAACCTCCGTCCCACTGGGCCGCAGTCCCGCGCACAACCACTACGCCACCGGGGCTCAGCCCTTGTGTTTTTCTTTTCTATTAATTCTTCTAAGAGAAATGGTTCACACCGTTACTCATCCTACAGTGTCGCAGGGTCCCTGTAAGCACGCTTTTGTCCGCTTCTAGATTGGGGAAAGGAGCACTGGTGGGGTTGTGGTTATGTGCCAGGTTGTGACCGAAAAGGTCAGTCTTGGAACCTCACAGAGGCAGGTCTGCCCTCTCCTATCGGGTCACATGAACTGGAATCAACTGGATGGCAGTGAGTTTTGTATGGGCCGGGGTCGGGCGAGACAGCCCCCTGGACTGGGCAGCCCTCTGGACCAAGCAGCCCCTTTCACCCCTTTGCACCAGCCTCACAAGAAGGAGATGAACAACTTGGTGAACTTTGTAACCCCTGCTTCTGGCAGCTCACAGAGTTTATCTCCCCGGGTAGGGCACAGTCTCTGCCTGGGCAAGGCATGGCGCAACCCCTCTCACATTCCGGGAAACAAGTTTGCTCACAGGTCATCTCCCAACCCGAAACTTGCAAAAACGCAGCACAAGAAACTTCCCCTTTCTTTCATCAAGCCCACATGCCTGTAGCTCAAACCTATATTACATTGCCCCAGTACTGGGCGTGGCTTCCCTGGCCTGAGCTCAAGATATTCCTGTCTGTCACTCTCTCAGCTGTCCCTTCCTTCTCCCCCACCCCCGACCCCCCCCCCCCCCCCCCCCCCCCCCCCCCCCCCCCCCCCCCCCCCCCCCCCCCCCCCCCCCCCCCCCCCCCCCCCGCCCCAAAGTCCTTCACTACCTCCAAGAAAGCCTATATGTGTGCATTGCATCCCTAACTGAGCTCTGTCTCCTCTCTGTAACTCTGTCTCCACCTCTCAGGTTTGATTTTAGGGTTTGAGGCTTGGGAGGCCCTTTACCCAGACCTACTTTGGGGAGAAGGGATCCATAAAGTGGAGTCCCTCAAGCCCTCATTTTTATCATCCTCTGTGGGGTCTTGTGTAGAAACAGCGCGCCAGCCCTTGTTAGCCTGGCCTAGTGCCGATAGGGCACCAGCCTCTGTCCTCAGCTGCAGTGCGAGGAGCGGTAAAAATGTACGTATAACACCAGGCCAGCATGTGGAGCAGGTGGGATGCAGCACCCGGAGGAAGCCCCCAGCAGTTCCGCTTTGGTATGGAGGCCAGGACATTCCAGCCACACAGTCGGAGGTGGGAAGGGAACGTGATATAAGGCTAGGCCCCTCATCCTCCTCACTCCTCAAAGCCCCCCAAAGAGACTTCTCTAAGAAGGAACTGTCCTGCTTTATAGATTAGTTAACTGTTTTTCTTATGTTAGGTAACTATCTATCTAGATATAATTGTTAGTGTCCTGATTTTGTCTCTCTAGAGAACCCTATCTAACAATAAAATTAGTTTGTTTTTACAGAGGACTCCTTATGTTCTGCAGATCCACCTCCTGGAACAACTAGGGAAGAGGCTGTACAGACCTGGCCCTGAGAGAAAATAAGCTCTGTGAAATGCCAGAGGCAGGGGTTACAAAGTTCAGCAGGTTGTTGATCTGTGAGGGGTGCAAAGGGTGAAAGGGCTGCCTGGTCCGGGAGGCTACCTGATTTGACTCCAGCCCAAACACTTTACTTTTCCGATCCTTCAGGAGAAGCTCACATTGCAGCAGGTTTGACATCTGACTCAAAGACCTCCTTTCTGCAAAACAAGCCTGACTGTAAAACAGTGTTCTCATCCAAAGATTGGCTCATAACATCCCTGGCTGTCCCCAAATAAATACGGGGGCCATGCAGCATCACATAAAAGCATCATTCTTTTCTTGGCTCAAAGGGCTTAGGCAGGAACTATCTGAACCCTCCTTTTGCATGAGGCCTGGCCCCTGAGGAATTTCAAACTCCTATGGGAAGTTGCTGCCATCGGCTTCTTTTTCAGTCCCAAAGATAAGCTTAGCCCTCTCTGCTTACTCAGCCTAAAACCACCCAGTCTTTCTCTCAGCAAAATTAAACTTATTGCCATAGAACTGCCCCTGTGGATTTCTGAGACTTTTTTTTTTAATCTGCCAACATTTTTTTGGGGGGGGGGGGGGAATCACTGCTCTCTGGTGGTGGGAGTAGGAGGCCCAGCCCCACTGCTGGAATTGAACCTCCGTCCCACTGGGCCGCAGTCCCGCGCACAACCACTACGCCACCGGGGCTCAGCCCTCAACATTTATTTATTTTTAAGATGAGACTGTAATTTTTTAAAAATCATTTTATTGGGGGCTCATACAGAGACTGTAATTCTTGCGTTTTGGGTTTTTTTGTTTGCTTGTTTGTTTGTTTGGGCATCACTGCCCTCAGGTGGTGGGAGTAGAAGGCCCAGCTCCGTGGAGATGGAATCGAACCTCCATCCCAGTGGGCCGCAGTCCCACGCACAACCAGTACGTCACCGGGGTTCAGCCCCCCAAGACTGTAATTCTTTTTTTTTTTTTTTCCCCAGCCCACCCTCAGACAGTACCCCCAAGACTGTAATTCTTTATAGGAGGAGAGAAACCTCATCTTTCTCCCGCAGAGCACCTGGTGGTTTCAAACTGCTGACCTTGAACGGATAACATTTGAGACATCCTTGGGTGTCATTTCCTGTCCTGCAGTTCAGAGCCTGGCTTCCCAAACACAAATCTGGTCAAATCTGTTACATTGAAGCCCTTCAATGGGTGAACAGAGTCTGACTCCCCGGAAAGGAGTGGGGGGTGGGGGTGGAGTTAAGCAAAAAAAAAAAACACCTCGGCTGAGCCCCGGTGGCGGAGTGGTTGTGCACAGGACTGCAGCCCACTGTGTTGGAGGTTCAAATCCAGCAGCAAGGCTGGGCCTCCTACTCCCACCACCAGAGGGCAGTGATGCCCCCAAAACCAACCCCCCCCCCCAAAAAAAAAAAAAAAGTTAAACAGGGAGGGACACGGGGATGGGGGTGGTGCTGGTCTGAACTTTTGGATGAAATGGAGGATGGGTGTAGGGACCTATCAGAGGGGTTTAATTACTGGTTTGGACAGTAGAATGCAAAGGTAATAGGCGTTTCTGAAATGTAAATCACCTAATTTAAATTTTTTAAGTTTAAAAAAGAAATGAAAAGAACACAAAATGGAAGAAAAACACCTCATTCATACACCCATTTTCCAGAGACTCTTTAGTGCTGAAGCCTCACTCCGGGGTCAGACATCTGATGAGCCCAAAAGGAGCCAGCTTCCTTCGGGTCCCTCCCCCAAACTCACCACCTGGGTACTTCCTGGCATGGGTGTCACCAAGGGAGACTTCGAGTTCATTGGGGTCCCAGCGCTCAAACCTCCCCTCTTTAATCGTAAAGGGGGAAAGGCAGCCTGAGGAGGTGTTGGGGCGGGAGGCAAACCTGCTCCCCAGCAGCTGAAGCGTGGGGTTCCCTCAAGGGACCCAATTCTGTTACGGCAAGTAGAGGTATGTGGACCACTATTCTGTGAAGAGCCTAAGACTGGTGGGATGGGGTGGGGAAATAAGCAGGAGCTTCATTGAGTGTCCACACCCAAGGGGGATGGGCAGCCTGAATAAGAAACAAAAGACTGCCTCCCCAGCAGCGGGTGAGGAGAGTGTTGGAAGATTGAGATCGGTGCAATGCAGAAAGCTAGTCTCCTTTCTTTGTAAGGGAGGCTTGGCCATATTTGGATGACCGCCCAACTTTTACCATTGACTGTCCCATAGAAGTAACAAAGCTATGAGGAACCTCATTCAGAAAACTTGTTTGCCTCCGGGCCGTTAGAGATATTAGCGGGCTATTCAGGGAAAACAAAATGTAAACAAGTTGCTCATCGCGAAAACGGGCTAAACAGAACATGGTTGCTGCTGATCTAGTACCAAAGAGATACTAGGAGTTAGTCTTACATACTGCACCCCACCACCACAACTACCCATTTACACAAACACTCAAACATCCAGCCCTTAAAGCCACAGCGTGAAGGTAAGTGCTCATGGGATAGGCGTAAAAAAAGCTATCACAATAGGAAAAAAGCAGAAAAACAAAGTCTTTCTTTTGAACCTTGTAGTAGCCTTGTAAAAACAAGGCCTCAAAAAATTAGTTTAAGACTCAGAGTTGTTCCTCTCCACGGAAATCTTTAGTAAAAGGCGAAAGATTTATGCGATCTGAAGAGAAACCAGAGTATGCTGGGTGGTAGCTGTAACTTACAACTCTAGTAACAGAAACTCCTAACACATCGATGGTTTCTAGCGACCGCCAAATTTGAGTGCTCAAAGATAAATGTATAAGTAATTTTGTAAATAAAACCTACGACTTTTATAAAAATAACTTAATTACAATTAAAATATTTTCCTTTTAAAATTTGTTCTGTGTGAAGTGCATTGTGGGTATGTAAATAAGTCTGAGTCACCAACCTTCTGAATCCGGAAATCTCTTACTATGGTCACAGGATGTCCCCGAGCCACCACTAGGTGGAGTGTGCTGGGTGCGTGGCTGGCTGGATTCTAAACCCCAACCTTGTCTGAAACTAGGTTTTAAATTTTGTTTAGTGTATTTGTATGGGGATGTGATTAAAACAGTAATGTTACTAGATTGAAAAAGGAAACCTTAGTGAAGAAATTAGTAACGCGAAATTCCTGATCATGGCTCGTCTGGAGAGAGAGACCTGTGACTGGGGGGAAGGATACACGCGACTAAAAATTCTTGAGAACATCCTTTTTCTTAAGCTGCTCGGTGCGCCCGCGAGTATTTATGTTATCGTTCTTTTATGCCCTCGACCTTCAGGACACACGTTCTGGAGATTTCTGCGGTGGGAGGGAAATAAATGCCTGATGAGAGACTGTCAGCTTGGCTGCGAGGGCGCCGCCGTGCGGGGAACTGGCCGCTGCCGCTGCCGGGCGGCCAGCCCCGCCCTCCCAGGCCGCTCCCCCTCTGGCGCACAGCTGTCTCCGCTGCGGGTTTCTCTGCGGGGAAGTCGCTTGTACTGGGCTTGTATCCCGTAGCTTCAAACAGTTCGTAGGAAAACTGAATTAAAAGATAATGGGTTTGGGGCTGAGTCCCAGTGGCGTAGTAGTTGAGTGCGGCACGGCGGCCTATTGGCTTGGCGGTTCAAATCCTGCAGCAGCTCTCCGGGAGCAAGGCTGGGTAGCTCCCACGACCACCACAGGGCGGTGATTGTCCCCCCTCCCCCCAAAAAAGATAATGGTTTTGTTCCACCTACTTTTTGATCGCCCCTCTGGTACATGATCTAAATTTGTCTAATACAGAGGGGGTCGGCGGGGAGGATTACTCTGGTGGTTCCGCGGTTAAAGTGCTGGGCTGGTGATTGAAAGTTTTGTGCCGGAAAGATGGGGCAGCTTGCTTCCTTTTAAGCCTGGAACCTCTCTGGGGCAGTGCTACTGAGTGAGAATAGACTGTCGGGGGCTTTTGTTTTTTATTAAGAGATCATGTGCATACCATTCCCGTGCACTCATTTCAAATGAACAGTTTATCAACTCCAGCAGCAGCTCTCCAGGAGCAAGGCTGGGCTTGCTACTCCCACCAGGGCAGTGATGCCACAATAAATAAATAAATAGTTGTCAAATGAACAGTTTGAGGTATTTTAGAATACTCACCAAGTTGTGCCATCAGCAGCACAATCTAATATCCCAACATTTCCATCATCCCAAGAAGAAACCCTAATGTCAGTAACATCCTGTCCTCCCCACTAGCAGGTCTCCCCAGGACTGGGGTTCTGGGCATTTTACAGAAATGGAATCATACACCAGGTGATACTTTTTGATTGTCTTCTCTTCAAGTTAAGTAACAACTTGGATTTTTTTTTAAAGTCGATCCCCAAAAGTTATATCCTATGTGATTCATTTACATAACACCCCCAAAATAAGAAAATTGGGAGCTCTAGAAAAGATTAAGTTTGCCTGGGATGGGGCTGGTGGTCAGGGCGGCAGGGGCGGTAGGGTAACTACCGAACCACGCTCACATGATAGTGATTGTGACAGGAACCTATCCTTATGGAAAGAGCCACCCACACATTGTATTTGGGTCAAATTCCTGGCTTTGATGTCATACTCTAATTATGTAGGATGTAACCATTGGAGGAACTGGGTATGGAATCTATCAGTTCTCTGTATCAGCTTCGCAACTCTGTGGATCTATAACTTTCAAAATAAAAGTTAAAAATAACAAAAACTTAAAAAAATGATTTTATTGGGGACTCTTACAGCTCTTATAACATTCCATACATCATTTGTATCAAGCATATTTGTACACATGTTGCCATCTTCATTTCCAAATATTTTCTACTTGAGTCCTTGGTATAAACCCCTCTTTCTCCCTCCTTTTTTTTTTTGTAAATCATTTTATTGGGGGTAACAAAATTTTTCCTTTTTTTTTGCTTTTTTTTTTTTCTGTGGGGGGCATCACTACCCTCTGGTGGTTGTAGGCGCTACCCAGTGCTGCTCCTGAGAGCTGCCGCTGGATTTGAACCACCAAGCCACAGACCCGCACTCAACCACTTATGCCACCGGGCTCAGCCCAGCAAAACTTTTTGTACATAATATACAATAAGCTTCTAAACTATTTCTTAGTGTATGTATCAGTTTCAGCTATTAAACCTACATGATTTGAAGCAAACAAATTGGTTTGTTCCCTAATATTTGTTTTGGTTTGGGGAAGGAATTAATATTTAAAATATTCCTTGATTAGTCTGCATGCTGTCTTCCGAGATTAAGTCCATAGTTATTAATGCCTGGATCTGAATGCATACCCACTTAACAAGAATCCTTGTTAAGCTACTTAATGTGGAAAGCATTCTTTCCTTTATTGTGGTTTGGGTGAAAATTTATAGAGAAAATTAGTTTTCCATCTAGCAAATAATTATAAAAAAGAAGACAAGTGCGGGCTGAGCCCTGGTGGCGTAGTGGTTGTGCACAGGCACTGCGGCCCACTGGGTTGGAGGTTCAAATCCAGCAGCAGGGCTGGGCCT
>PVJH01031999.1:11076-23163 GCA_004026705.1 Nesogale talazaci
GGAGGGGGCATCACTGCCCTCAGGTGGTGGGAGTAGAAGGCCCAGCCTTTGCTCCTGTGGAGTTGCTGCTGGAATCGATCCTCTATCCCAGTGGACCGCAGTCCCGCGCACAACCAGGGCTCAGCCGGGAAAGAGTATTTGGTCTTTGACTTGTGACCCCTGTTTTTCCATGGAATCACGTGGACTGCAGCTAGAGACATCTCTCAGAATGATTCCACACCCAGCCTCACCACCTTTCCTCCTGGGTTCTTCTGGCACTCCGTGGGCAGAGTGGTGAGAGCAGATGGACCAGGAAGTCAGCACTTGGATGAGAGGTGGTCCGGTGGTAGAATTCTCATGTGAAAGAAAACCTGTTTCACTTCCTGCCCAGTGCCCCTCACATGCAGTCACCACCCGACCGTCTGTAGAGACTTGCATGTTGCTGTGATGCTAAACATGGTTTAGTGGAGCTTCGGGGCAAAGGGGAACTAGGGAGAATGCCCACTTCAGAAAAACCTCCAGCCACACCCTGTGGCCCCTCCATAGTGTTGTTCAGCTGTGGATGGGGGGTGGGGTGGGGTGGGGCTCCCAGGCTGACAGCAACATCAAAGCCACAGCTTCCAGCAGCAAAGACGTCTCCTGAGGAAGGACAGACCTTTGTCCATAGAAAGGGGCCTTGGAAAGCTGCAGGGAGCTTTCTGCCTCCTCTGTTTCCTCTGTGGGGCTGTGATCCAGGCGCTGTCCTCCCCAAGTCACCAACTGCCAGACCTCTTCCCTCCCCAGGGCTGGTCTGCCCTCAACCCTGTCAGTCCTGGCCACCAAAGCCCAGCACATTCCTTCAGACCCCGGACACATGTAATAGGAAGCTAAGCAAAGAGACTGCTGAGGTGCCAGATTCTTACCAGGTGACAACAGAACGCCTCAGTACATCTTGCAAGAGGCAAAGGGACAGGAAAAGGTGTTTCTGAACAGTCTTGACACAGGTGGAACACCTCTGGTCTTGCTCTTCCTTCCTGGGAGCGAGTCCAGCAGTTGTCACGGATCAGAGGATCAACCACCAGGTGGTGAACTTTTGCTTCTTCGGACAGCCCAGTCTACAGAGACATGGAGCTTCCAGGATGATGGGTTGTAGGAGCTACCCAGTGCTGCTCCTGAGAGCCGCTACTGGATTTGAACTGCCAAGCCCGCAGGCCGCAGTCCCGCACTCAACCACTTATGCCACCGGGACTCAGCCTGATTCCCAGTTTTAGCCAGAGGATTTGAGAGGCCTTTAGTTTCATCAGGAGCCCTGCTGTATAGCGGTTATGTGTTGCTGAAATCCTCAAGGTTCACAGTTCAAAACCACCAACCTCTCTGCAGGAGAAAAACTCTAGTCCTGTAAAGAGCTGCAGTCTCTGAAAACCACAGGGGCAGTGGCTGCTCGTCCTAGAGGGTCACTGCGAGTCAGTCTTGACTTGATGGCCTTGAGTTTGTTCATTTTTGTTTTTAGAGTTCCATTGCCTCTGGGCTATCCTGCGCTTCCATTTCAGACACAATTCACACAGAGGCTTAGTACCAGAGGTAACCTCAAATATTAACAAAAGCAAAACAAAAACTCTTGTTAGAATTTTGTGAGGCTAAATTGGGAAGAATTGCCCACCTTTATAACATTGAATATACTAGTCCATGAACCTGATTTTTCTTCCTATGTGTTTTCCTTTGTGTGTGTATGCTTTGCCTTAATGCATAGAATATAGTGTGCTTTTCTAGGCCCTGCTGGCCTGTGGATTAGGTTGAGCTTAACCACAGAGTGAGCAGATCAATCCCATCAGCAACTCGGAGGGAGAGGAGTGAGGCCGGCTGCTCCTGCAAAGACTTACAGTCTCTGAAGTCCTGTGCGAGGTTTCTAGAAATCAAAATTGACTCAATGGCAGTGGGCTTGTTAATTTGTTTTTAATAAAGGTAAGTATCCACTTCACAGAGCCTTTTCTTATATTTATACCTGTATCTTAGGAACTTTTTCTGTATTATAAATAGATTTTTAGATTTACACCTTTTCCATTAGCTGTGGTAATTCAAACAACTTACAATTGTTTGTCTAAGGAAGCAAGTTGTTTTTTTTTTGTGGCATCACTGAGGAGGCAACTTTTTATGTCAGCTTATATCCAATAATCTGACTGAACTATAGTTTTAGTTTTAGAAAATTATTAAAGGTCAGCACTGTCAGTAGAAATATAATGATGATGCTGATGGCAACAAGTGTACAAATGTGGTCTGCAAACAATTGATGTATGATTGATCGTGATGAGCTTATACCAAGGGCTCAAGTAGAAAATATTTGGAAATGAAGATGGCAACATGTGTACAAATATGCTTGATACAAATGATGTATGGAATGTTATAAGAGCTGTAAGAGCCCCCAATAAAATCATTGAAAAAAAAGGAGAAGAAATATAATGACGTATAAAACTTAAATTTCGCTGAGCCCTGGTGGCATAGTGGTTGTGCGTGGGACTGTGGCCCACTGGGTTGGAGGTTCAAATCCAGCGGCCAGGCTGGGCCTTCTACTCCCACCACCAGAGGGCAGTGATGCAAAAAAAAAAATAAAACTTAAATTTCTTAGTTTAATCATTTTTTTCTTTTAATCACTCTCTTGGGGGTTCATACAGCTCTTAGCACAATACATCCACCCACATGTTGCCATCATCATTTTAAAAACACTTTCTTCCTAATTGAGCCCTTGATATCAGCTCCTCATCCCCCACCCCTACTCCATGAACACTTGATAATTTATAAATTATTTTTTCATGTCTCACACTGCCTGATGTTTCCCTTCACCCACTTTTCTGTTGTCCATTCCCCTAGGAGGGGTTATATGTAGACCATTGTGATCAGTTCCCCCTTTCTCCCTCCACCTTCTCTTTCCCTTCCTGGTATCACTACTCTCATTATTGGTCCTTAAGGGTTTATCTGTCCTGAATTCCCTATGTTTCCAGCTCTTATCCATACCTCGGTACATGCTTTGGTCTAGCCAGATTTGTAAGGTAGAATTGGAATCATGAAAATGGGAGGGGGGAAATCATTAAAGAACTAGAGGAAAGTTGTATGTTTCATCGATGCTATATTGCACTCTGCCTGGTTTGTCTCTTCCTGTGACCCTTCTGTGAGGGGATGTCCAATTGTTGACAGATGGGCTGTGGTTCTCCACTCCATACGCCCCTTCATTCACATTGATATGATTTTTTGTTCTTTTATGCTTGATATTGGATCCCATCAACACCTTGTGGTCACACAGGCTGGTGTTCTTCTTCCACATGGGCTTTGTTGCTTCTGCGCTGATGACCACTTGTTTACTCAAGCCTTTAAGACCCCAGGCGCTATATCTTTTGATAGTCGGACACCATCAGCTTTCTTCACCAGACTGTAACTCTTTACGGAAGTAAACCATCTTGTTTTTCCTTGGAGTGCTTGGTGGTTTCAAACTACTGACCTTGTGTTAACAGTCCAACATGTAACCACTATGCCACCAGATGGTGATCTTCAATAAGAGATTAATGTGAAATCATCCTGTCCTGTCCTTACAAATGGTACTCTGTTTTTTGTTTTGGTTTGGTTTTTTTTTTGGGGGGGGGCATCACTGCCTTCAGGTGGTGGGAGTAGGAGGCTGGGTACTCTGTTTTTATTGTTGTTTACTTCTTTATTCTGTAGCTGGATCCCAGGAGCTGCAGCTACAAGAGGTCAGGTCTGAAAGCAGTACCAGTCATTTCAACTTCGCAGGGCAGGAAGGGGAGACCTGACCCTTACAATTGTCCTCAGTTGTATCTTCTTTGCACCTATCCTTGTTCATTTTTTTCTTTTTTTTTTTTTGGGGGGGGGCCATCACTGCTCTCCGGTGGTGGGAGGAGGAGGCCCAGTCCCACTGCTGGAATTGAACCTCTGTCCCAGTGGGCCGCAGTCCCACAACCACTACGCCACAGGGGCTCAGCCCTCCTTGTTCGTTTCTACTGCAACCTCTGTACTGGCCACAAGGGGCTGCTGCTTTTCCTTGAGTGTCAATCTGGCCTCAAGGACAGACCAAAGTCAAGGCAGGTGAGTTGATTCTGTCAATGAACCACCACAGAGGGTAGACCCGCCCTAGAGAATTTTCCAAGGCCGTAATTCTTTCTCGTCAGGATCACAGGCTGCTATTGTTGCTGGGTTCTAACTCCACTGTCTAATGCTTTAATCTCTGCCCCACAAAGTTTGGCAAAAAAAGTCACACACACAAAAAAAAGTCACAAAAAACCTGGCCTGGTGATAAGGTAAAAAGAATTTGTTCCTATACTTTCTTTTTTTTTTTTAGGGTTTTTTTTTTTTTTTTTTTAGGGCATCACTGCCCTGGTGGTGGGAGTAGGAGGCCCAGCTTTTGCCCCTGTGGAGCTGGAATTGAACCTCCATTCCAGTGGGCCACAGTCCCGCGCACAACCACTATACCACCGGGGCTCAGCCCCCTATACTTTCATTAAAAAAACCATAACCCAGGCTGAGCCCCGGTGGTGTAAGAGGTTGAACTCGGACTTCGGCCTGAGGGCTTGGCAGTTCAAATCCTGCGGCAGCTCTCAGGAGTGGGACTGGGTAGCACCCACGACCACCAGAGGCAGCAATGCCCCAAAACAAACAAACAAACAACAAAAACCATAACCCCTCCTACTCCCACCACCAGAGGGCAGTGATGCCGAAAAAACAAGACAAAAAACAAACCCATAACCAAGCAACCAAACAAAACCATAACCAAACAAACAAAAAAACCCATAACCCCACTCGAGGGGAACAAATAACTGATTTATAGGTGAATAGGTACATTGGATGGTGTAAGACATGGCAATATACTATTAACAGTATATAAAATAATATATATAATAAAATAATAAGTGATTTAATTTTTAAGTCTTTTAATGAGATGGAAGATTGTCAACTTGGCATATTCAATTCCATTTCTATCTGTAGTATGCAACTATAGCCATGTAAATAAGAAGCTTTAGCATACATGTGAACTGACAAAAAATTTGCTGTTAAAATTGAGTCATAGGCTGAGCCCCGGTGGTGTAGTGGTTGTGCGCGGGACTGTGGCCCACTGGAATGGAGGTTCGATTCCAGCTCCACGGAGCAAAGGCTGGGCCTCCTACTCCCAACACCAGAGGGCAGTGATGCCGCCCCCCAAAAAATTGAGTCATAGATCATGTTTTAAATAAATAAGAGTTTTTGTCTATGAAATAAAAGTCAAACTAAATGAAAATAACAATATGAGTTCCTGGGGGGCAGGGTGAGCGAGGCAGGGGATAAAGGGGAGCTGATATCAAAGAGTTCACGAAGAAAGAAAATGTTTTGAAACTGACAGTGAAAAAAAAAAGAAACTGATGCAGACAGAAATTGTACTTGATCTAATTGAATTATGGATTGTTGTAATATCTGTAAAAGTTTCCAATAAAATGATTAAAAAAGAAAAGAAAAAAGTCAACAAAGAAACAAGAATATTCCTGTTTACTGTTGCCTCACCTGTACCAAATGCACCTATATGTGTCCCCCAGAGTCTTACTACTAAGTTTCTCAAGCTTAGCTCCTTAAGAGACAGGTCTGCTCAGGTCATAACCTTGAACCATAACACACAGCCATTTCCTTCTCTGTTTACACCTATTCGACAATAGAGACTATATCTTCAATGAAAAAATTTTTTAAAAATTGAAATCTATATTCCCCTTACACATTTAAATGATCATCATTTTAAAATGAGAAACTTAAGTATGATTAGTTGCAAATAAGTAGTATTTGGGCCTTCATTTTAATGTTAGTCCTTTTTGTCATTTTCATACCCGTAATTAAAAAATCCTGTTCCTGTAAATCAGTGGTGGAAGGGTTTCCAACAGAATTCGTCAGGTGACTTAACTAGATTAAGTCTTCTTTAAATTGCATCCAGTGAAAATCTTCTCACGCCATCTTCTCTAGATGTGCCATTTCATTAGAAGGTCACTTTGGTGGAGGGCACCTCACATCAAATTGTTAAGGAAGGAGATGGGATGTTGACTACTGAGTGGCTGTCTTGCACAGTGATGAGGTGTTGCCCAGGACAGGTAGACAGCCCTATCAGATGGGCGAGGGACACTGCTGGGAAAATCAAGTCAGGAGAGGGAAACACAGCAGACATGTCTCAGGGAGCACAAATGCGTGACTGTTGGTAGGAAAAGTGTTGGAGGACCGACCTCCAAGTGAGGAAAATGATGAAAAATCCTTTTAAGGATCCTAAGGGAAGAGTATGTCTGGTAATAGGTAACGAATAAGCCACATTGGGCCGAGCCTCTGGGCACATTCTGGGAACTCAGGGCAGGTGTCATGGAACACTGGAGCATTGAATCCTGCGTTTTCAAGGTGCACAACATGTGCCAAAGGCTGCAGCGGTGAGATCCACGTGGAAACTCCATGAGGTGACTGGACTCTACCTCAGACACACTGGTCAGCTTTCCCCACTCCCTTGCCGATGATGTAAGACTGAAAGTTCAAGATGTTTGAAGAAGCAGCGGTACAGATATACCAAGAGTATTTAACTGCTAGTAAGTGAACTATCATTGACTTACTGTATTACGATATGCCATGTTTGTCAGACCATAAGATGCACTCTTTTCCCCCAAAAGTGGAGGGAAAGTGAGGGTACGTCTTATGGTCTGAAGAACATTTGTTTATGATCCCAAGCGCCTGCTGACTGTCCACTGCTGTTTGCATGCTGTGGATTGCTGTGTGTTTGAGGGAGGTCCCGCCACGTGGAGTCTGAATGTCCATCAGGTCAGGTCACATGATTGGCACAGTGCAGCCTCCCCTCATTTGTTAATAAAAGTGATAATGGTTAACACTACTGTTTAGTTTACATTGTTAAATACTTCTGTATCTTACTTTTTTATATTTTTTATTTTTTTGGCATCACTGCCCTCAGGTGGGAGTGGGAGGCCCAGTCTTGCTCCTGCAGAGCTGCTGCTGGATTTGAACCGCCAAGCCATTGGGCCACAGTTCCACACTCAACCTATGCCACTGGGGCTCAGCCCCGTATCTTGCTTTATTTGTTTTTGTTTTTGGGGCATCACTGCCCTCAGGTGGTAGGAGTAGGAGGCCCAGTCTTTGCTCCGTGGAGCTGGAATTGAACCTCCATCCCAGTGGACCGCAGTCCCGCACACAACCACTACTCCACCGGGGCTCAGCCTCTTGCTTTATTTTAATAAACATTTTAGTATACTGGTACTATTTAGTTCAGAATACTTTTTTCTTGTTTTCATGCTCTAAAAACTAGGTGCATCTTATGGTCAGGTGCATCTTTTTTTTCTTCAGGTGCATCTTATGATTCGAAAAATAGGGTATATTATTCTAGCTAATCTGTGACTGAATTCTCAATGAGTATTGTTGTAAATTTTCCCTGACAACCGACTCTCATTGTTTGTGTCAACAGTTTCCAGCTATAAAAGGAGTGATTCTGTACATGTGAGTATTTAGATATTGTGGGACTGAGGCCTGGTGGCGTAGAGGTTGTGCGCGGGACTGTGGCCCACTGAGTTGGAGGTTCAAATCCAGCAGCAAGGCTGGGCCTCCTTCTCCCACCACCAGAGGTCAGTGATGCCCCCAAAACAAAAAATTAAAAAAAAAAAAACTTTAGATATTGTGATATGGAGTTGGCCTCTCAGTAGTGCTTTAAAAATCTAGTACCAGGGGCTAATCAATGACATTAACCGACCTTTAGCCTCCATGGAGGTGACCGATAAGATTCTCTACCCTAAATTATCAAGGAGGTCTCTAAAGGGAGTCAAAGGCAGATTAAAAAAAAATTTTTTTTTAATTATTTTTTTAAAAAAAGAAAGAGGGGGCTGAGCCCCGGTGGCGTACTGGTTGTGCGCGGGACTGCAGCCCACTGGGACGGAGGTTCAATTCCAGCAGTGGGGCTGGGCCTCCTACTCCCACCACCGGGAGCAGTGATGCCCAAAAAAAATAAAAAGAAAGAGGCTGAGCCCCGGTGGCGTAGTGGTTGTACGCGGGACTGCGGCCCACTGGGATGGAGGTTCAATTCCAGCTCACAGGAGCAAAGGCTGAGCCTCCTATTCCCACCACCAGGGCAGTGATGCCAAAAAAAAAAAGAAAAAGAAAGGAAAATAATAATAAAAAAGAAAAACCAATTAAAAAAAACATTTTAAGACTGGGTGTGGGGCTCAAATTAAATCAGATATGGGTGCTATGGCAAAGTGTGGTGAAGAAATTAGGTGGTACCTGTGTTAGGTGGGATTGTCTAGAGAAAAAAAATTAGGATATATATATATATATATATATATACACACAGCATGACGGAATATAAAAGTTTATTAGTCCACACAGTAGTACAGAGGGCTCAGTTCAACTCACTTCTGTGGAACAGTTAATACACTCTAAGTACTCCAACTCACGGGCTGCCAGGTCCAAGATCAAGGAAGCTGACAGCTGAGTCTTCCCTCAGGCAATACAGACAGAGTCTGCCCGTAGGTAATAAACAGTAGGACGAATCACCAACAGTCAGCCACAGCTCAGGAGCTTAGTGAAGCAGGCCTGGATGGGATATCCAACTCAAGAATGCAAGATGGCAGGATCCACCATTCTCAAGCTCAAGTGATGTCCACATCAGCAGTGTGGCGAAGCAGGTCTCAAAGGAGCCTTACAGTCTAGCAAGGTGATCTGCAGGTTGACTTGTCTCACAGGTGGGGTAGCTCACCAGTGGAGACAGAGAAGAAGCTAAAGCAGCCACACTCTGGTCTGGTCACCAGAGAGCAAGACAGAGGGAAACCCTTCCCGAGCCATTTAGCTCTTTGCCCTCCAATCAAATTTCGACCCGATGAACCCCACATGTTTCTATTGGCCAGGTTGGCACAATAAACCTATCTATCACAGTACCCTGTAGTATCTGGGGTCTTAAAGCTTTGTTTCCAAAGAAGCAGTCATCTGAACCTCACCGTGGAGATGGGAACCCTTCTTCTGTAATTCCTTCCTGGAGATGGTCGAGGCGGAGCGACCTGTCCTAGGATAGCTATGGTGGAAAGGTTCAAACACTGGACCGCTGTCCACATGCAGACACTGAGCACTTGAGTGGTGGGGAGTGCAACTCCGTTTTCTCTCATTTTAATGAAGCTTAAGTAGCCCAACCTGGGTATGGCCATCCTCCAGGAAAATGCAAATCTACCAGCCACTCCAAGGGAGCAAGATGACGTTTTCTCCACTCAGTCCTAACTTCAATTTAAGAACAATTAGTTCTTATACCATGGTCCTACTTGATACTCACCCTCAGGAAGGGAGCACAGAGAGAGAAGTGCTATAGCCAAGTGGTGTGAAGAACTTAGATGGTACCCAGATACTAGATAAAATAGTGCCCGGAGTCTTCAAGGCTTGTTTCCAAATAAGCAGCCATCTAAGTCAGGTGCTACCTAAGCACACATGGAAGAAGCACATCAACATCAGTGACCCAAGGATTGTAAGTCTGAAGTCAAAGGAGGGAATGGTATCAGAACCTAAACTGTGAGATTCTGGTTCGCAAAAGGCTATGGATGACAAGGGGAACCCAAGATACATTTGTGAGATTGACACAGGAAATAAGCCTCTAGTGATTTCCCTCTATTATGGACATGTAGGAAGAAACTAGTTACCAAACAGAGGTCATTGGAGAGATGACTAAATATTAAAATGATAAACCTGACTGGAATGGTTCAGTTGATCCCTGGTCTGATGCACAGTGGGCCTGATGTGGTTTTCAACAGTTTCTGCTTCTGTAAAGAATTACCTTCTTGGAAACACACAAGGCCAGTCCTACTCTGTCCTCTAGGTTTCCTGGGAGTCAGGAATTGATTCTATGGAAGTAAGGAATTCAGATTTCCACTTGACCTAAATGACAGCCTTTTGAGTTTTCTGTAACAGGTTTCTGAATGGGATGAGAAGGCAGAAGTCTAGCGCTTCTCTTTTCAGAGTTAGGTCAAAGCATGCCTTACCCCACTATTGACACATCCGAGGGCAAAACCTTAAAACAATGTGAAGACTGCCTGTTGATAATCCAGTTTCAACCCTCTGATGTTGTAGCTTTCACGGTTCCTTTTCTCAGGAAGAAATTACTGTAAATACTCGAATATAAGCTGAGTTTTTATGGTAAAATTAGGTGCCTCTCGCCAATGATTATTGCAGCACAATTCACAATCACAAAGAGTTGGGAGCAATCTAAGTTCCCATCAGTAGATGAATGGATCAGCAAACTCTGGCACATGCTATGCCTCACTCAAAAGCTCTGACGAGCACATGAAACGTATCTCTTCATGAGAAGAACTGGAGGAAATTATGCTAAGCGAAGTCAGTCAATCACAAAAGGAGAAGTACTGCATGAGCCCCCTGAGCTACTTACCCTGAGGTAAGTAGAAACTATGGTGAGTACAAAAGAGAAGACTCCTATACCCCTTGGTCTAAGGGGAGGAGGGAGGACCAAACCCAGTGAGGTACATGCTGGGTGCATCACAGCAGTGGGAGAAGGATAAGGGGGTGGGGGATGGGGGATAGGAGGATAAAAGGGAGGTCAAAAGTGAAAGGATAACAGAGGGAACAGGGCACTGACCCACCCAGGGGGGGAGTACAGGTCTTGTCTCCACAGAAACCGGAGTGGGCGAGCAGTTCCTACCACAAAGCACCCAACCATGAGGACAGCGTGGACGCATGGAAGGATGCAAGAAAAGAGAGAGCTACAGAGCCGGACACAACCAGAGTCAGATTGACCCCATCCCTAGAAGTGGGCAGGGCAGAGAACAGGTTGGGAGAGGGGCCAGCAAGCCACAACCACAGGGATAAAGACAAGAAGGGAGGAAGAGGAAGAGAGCTGGTCCAGTCCCCACGCCGACACACGATGCTCAGAGGACTACACCCCTCTGGGGACCTAATGGGTCACAGAAAGGACTGGGCA
The DNA here is from genome assembly GCA_004026705.1 of Nesogale talazaci. Lineage (NCBI taxonomy): Eukaryota > Metazoa > Chordata > Mammalia > Afrosoricida > Tenrecidae > Nesogale > Nesogale talazaci. The sequence continues at coordinate 22,004 of PVJH01031999.1, forward strand.
AACAACAACAGGACAGGTCATACTGACTCCCTACTGACTTCGGGACACTTCAGGAGTCACATGGTGGGGAAGTATTGCAGACTGACCCCCCCAAAAAAACGAACTGAATCAAGAAGGGAGTACTCCTGGTCAGAGAGTCAGGAATAAGAATGACAGGTCCGACGGTTCCTGAAGGGCACAGGAGAGGGGAGGAAAAGGGGGCATGAACAGGCTTATGGACGGGGGGAGCAACAAGTGGTCCAGAATCGATGGAAAGGAGGGTATCGGAGGCCTGATAGGGATTAAGCAAGGACAATGAATCTGTGAGGAAGCACTGAAATGCCAATGAAGGTGGAGTATGATGGTGGGACAGGAGGGAGATGGAAGGAAATAGAAGAAGGACCTAGAAGGCAAAGGGCACTTGCAGAGGTCTAAACATAGGCATGTCCATACATAAATATACAATTATCTATTATAAGGAGGGAATAAACTTAAGAATATATCTATAGCTCAAATACTAGGGTAGCAAGTGGACCTTGATCACCCAGGTGCTCCCTCAATGCAAAAACACTTTGTTCTATGACTCTGGTATTCCACAAGGCTCACTGGCCCAACACAATCACTGAAGTAAAATGGGTGCATAAGAAAATGTGGTGAAGTGGCTGAGCCCCGGTGGCATAGTGGTTGTGCGCGGGACTGCGGCCCACTGGGACGGAGGTTCAATTCCAGCAGTGGAACTGGGCCTCCTATTCCCACCACTGGAGAGCAGTGATGCCCCCCAAAAAAGAAAATGTGGTGAAGAAAGCTGATGGTGCCCAGCTATCAAAGGACATATCATCTGGGGTCTTAAAAGTCTGAAGATAAACAATAAACCGTTTACCTGAGAAGAGACCACACGCACACAGAAGAAGCACAACAGCCAGCATGGCCACAAGGTGGTGAAAGGTCTAGGCAACAGACATCAAATGGGGGGAAAAAAAACAAGACACATATCACTGCGTGCACACATCCCCAAGGTGCCCACTGAGAACATGTGTGAGCATGAGCAAGAGCCGTGAAGAAAGCTGATGGTGCCCAGCTATCAAAAGATATAGCATCTGGGGTCTTAAAGGCTTGAGCATAAACAAGCAGCCATCCAGCTCAGGAGCAACAAAACCCACCATAAAAGAAGTTCACTTGCC
>PVJH01032000.1:0-23140 GCA_004026705.1 Nesogale talazaci
CCTCAGCGAGGAGAGCCTGCGGCGCCGGCGGCGGCGGCGGCGGCTCGGCGACGCGGCGCCCGCGCCCGGCTGCCCGCTCTGCCCCGACGGCGGCCCCGCGCCGGCGCCGACGCCCCCGCAGCCGCGGGCTCTGGGCTGGGCCGGGGGCGCCGCGGGCCCCCGCGGAGCCCCGCCCGCCTGGCTCGCAGCCTCGGCCGCGACGGAGCACCTAGAGAGCCGGGTCCCCGACACGAATCCCTGGGTGACCCCCCTTTGCCGGCCCGAGATGCAGTGCCCCCCACATCTGTCCGGAGGGGGAGACCCTGAAGCAGCAGCCCTGTGGATGTCCTTGCAAGCCTGTGTTGGGACGCAGACATCCCCGCAGCCTGGGGACCCGGTCGTTCCCTGGACGCTGCCCACCGCATCGGCAGAGCTGCCTGCTGTGTACCAGGTACTGGGCAGAAGCCCGAACCCCGTTCTCAGAGTGTGGGGGTGGGTGGGGCACCCCCAGGGTTCAGTTGGAAATGGAGGGAATGGTCTCTGGTCTTTTTTAAAAATTTGATCCTTTTACTGGGGGCTGAACAACTCTTATCACAATCCATACGTTATTGTTTGAATGAGGCATATTTGTATACACATTGATTGCCGTCATTCTTTTCCCGACATTTACTTTCTGTTGAGCCCTGGGTATCAGCTTCCCCTCCCCTCCTCCCCCACTCCGTAACCCCCTGATACATTGTACACTGTTATTCATCTCGCACCTCCAGCTGTCTCCCTTCCCTCATGTTTTCTGTTGCTCTTCCTCCTGTAGAGGTTGTGATCGGTTCTCCTTTTCTCCCTTCCTCTCCCCCTCTTCCCCCTACCCTTCTGCTATCACTATTCCCACTCCTGTTTCTGGATTCTGTGTGGCGCGAGCTCCCATCTCTTATCTATATCTGTGTGCATGTTCTGGTCTAATCTGAATTGAGAAGCAGCAGCTCTGGGGTCATGGTAGTGGGAGGTGAGGAAGCCTCAAGGAACCAGAGGAGGAACTGAGCCCCGGTGGCATAGTGGTTGTGCGCAGGACTGCGGCCCACTGGGTTAGAGGTTCAAATCCAGCAGCAAGGCTGGGCCTCCTACTCCCACCACCAGAGGGCAGTGATGTCCCCCCCAAAGAAACCAGAGGAATAGAGTGTGTTTTATTGATCTCTGATCTTATCATCGTCTCATACTTGTAATATCCCCAGCTATCTGATCCAACTCCGGTGAATGGTAGAAGGAAGCCGAGGGGTTTTGCAAGGGCCCCCAAACTCTTTGGGGAGTAAAATTGTTTTCACAATCATCAGTGCCACCGAGCAGTCATCGCGGGCGGAAGAGGAGGGTGCTCAGCACTTGTTACATAAGCAGGGCCACTGTCAGGAAATTGGCTCCAAGTACTCTTAATAAAGGGTTGGGGGAGAAGGGGACAGCACTTCTCGAGTATCTCCCGGGCATGGAACTGGTCACCGTCGTGTTTCCTCTCAGCGTCAGTCCTTCCTGAGGTCCATCTCTCCATAAAGAGCGGGTGAACCACTATGAAGTAGTTTCCGTGTGTGCTGACACCACGTGTTCCCGTCACGCTGTCCCACAACCCCATGAAGCCAGCCAACCCAAGCTGCCGGCAGAGCCGATTCCGACTTCTAGTGACCCTGTGGGGGAGAGAAGAACTGCCCCATGCGTTCCCCAGGCTGCAACTGTTCATAGGAGCCGGACACCTCACTGTCTTCTGAAGAGCTGCCGTTAGCAGCTCGGTGTGGAGCCCACTGTGCCTCCTTGTACGGCGAACTTGGGTACTGTTAGTTCCAGTCCAGTAGGCCGCTGACTCCCCACAACCCAAGGCAACCCTGCCAAGTTGTGGGCCGTCCCCATGGTGGCAGGTGCTGTCTGGACTGATGCTGTAGCGTTTCCTTTGTGTGCAGGCCTTTCTTCAGCCCAGTTTTTGAAGTCTTCCCAGGTCATCTTAGTTTGGAAGTGCCTGGATCTGTGCTGAGTCACAGCAATGCACAGGTCTTCACTGACTAAGACTGCACACTTCCTTGCGGCTGCAGAGCTGGCTGGTAAGGGTCGGAGTTGGGGTTTGAGCCTCAGAGCCAGCATCTTGAGCCACCGTGCTGCCCTGAGCCCATGGTCCCAGGACTGGCCAGAAAGTGTCAGCCAAACCTAGGACACATCCTGACTCAGGATATCCGGCCCTGTGGAGGACAGTACCCACTAAGCCGCTGCTCCTGTCTTTCTTTACAGGCCGTCTCCATGTCTCCCGAGTCCTGCCTGCCGCTGGAAAGCCCATCTTGCCTGACTCATCCATCCTGTGGGAGACACCAGTCTCAGGCCCCGTGGGGCTGCTGGGGACCTGATGCAGAGGTGCCCCCTAGCACCGAGAACCAGGCTTCCGGCCCCACCTTGCCGATGAGCGAGGAAGCAAGCCCTCTGCAGAGCTCCCACCTGCAGCTAGGGGACTGCCTTGAACTTTGGCCAGACCATCTGGGGGACGCCCACATGGGTATCTACTAACCATCTCACCTGCTGCCCCTGTAACGGGAACGCAGCCTGGACTGTGGGGCACCACCTCAAATGGATATTTCCGTGATTCTCAAACTTCCTTTTAGCCAGGGATTCCCTTTTTCCAAGTGACATCTCACGTGAAAGCTGTGTGTGACACCTAGGCCGAGGTGTGGACTAGGGCAATGTGCCAAGCCCTGGACACCTCCCGCATGGCCAGTGTTCTGCAGAGCACCGCCGGCATGCTCAAGACTCCAGGCTGCCTTACTCCAGGCTGGGCTGGCACAGTGGCAGGGGAGGCAGGCCCCAGGCTGATTCTTGGTGATGATGTGATGTCTGTACACATAAATGCTTTTAATTATTCCTCAACAATAGCCACAAGAATAAAAAATTGGTTTGGTCTGTTTTCCAAGCTGGGTAGTATTGCTCCTGGGAAAAGTAAAGTCACCCCATCCTGTGGGTAACAAGGCACACTGTTCTTCCCACCTTGGAACCCAGGCCTACTGAAGCAGGTGGCATGTGCCCACAGACCCTGGATGTGGGGCTAAGCCTTCCCCTGACCCTCAGTACAGACTGGCATTGGCGGGCTGGTTGAGGCCTATCTGCTTTCTCAGGCCCAATTGCTGCTGCTTTCTTCTGTTCTAGCCATGCAGACAAACAGGACCCCAATACAGGCAGACCAGAGGCCCAGAAAGAAACCCTTGTAAAATAGTGGGCTAGGGTCAGCCAACCACAAGGTCAGAGGTTCAAATCCACCAAACACTCTTTAGAAAGATGAGTCTGTCTGCTCTCAGAAGTTATAGTACTCCAAAATAAAGTTTTCTCAACTCCCCCCTCCCCCCAAAGGAGTTATAGTATCAGTAACCCCAAGGAACAGTTCTATTCTGCCCTGTAGGCTACAATTATACTACTACTCCCCCACTAAAAAAGACACTCCTTGTGTGGTTCCTATGCCTCAGGCCTGGTCTTAAATGACAAGGAGGAAATATTCCCTACCCAGCAGGGGAGTGATAGGGAAATAGAGATTCCTGTCCCAAGTATAAACATGGCCTTTTGTGGGCCCAGATAGAATGGTAGGAGGCAGCTTTGACAACAAGGAAGCCTTCGGTTGTCTGATTGGCTAGTCCTGGCTGCCTGGCTTTGTGATGTCTGACTTGGAGCTTACTGCCATCAAGTCCATTCCCACTCGTAGTTGACAGCTGCCCTTGGAGGGTTCTAATACTATAAATCTTTTCTTTCTTTTTTTTTTTAATATAGATTTTATTGGGGACTCTTCCAGCTCTTATAACATTCAATACATCATTTGTATTAAGCATATTTGTACACATGTTGCCACATTCATTTCCAAACATTTTCAACCTGAGCCCCCAGCATAAGCTCCTCTTTGCTCTAGTTTTTTTTTTTTAAACTCCAGCTCCCCATATTTCCTCTCCCAGAGACTGTAAATCTTTATGGGAGCAGAAAGCCTCATTTCTCCCTGGTGGCACAGCTGGTGGTTTAGAACAGATAACTACAGTTGACAGACAAAGTACATACGCCGCTGTGCCACCAGGGCTCCTGCTTTGTGATGTAATGAGTAAAGATAGGAGCGCTACCTGAATCTTGGGAGCAGGATGCAGAAGCAGTGACCCTGAAGCTGGATGTTGATGGCTGTTCAGGAGCTTGCCAAGAAGCGGGACAGGGTGACAGAAGAAATAGCGTGAGAAATCGAAGCCTCACTAGAAGAGCAGCTAGCACCCAGAGCTCCCAGGATTCTCAACTCTTGGTGTCAGCCCAGAGTACCATGCTGGCATAGAGTTGGAGAGGTTGTGTGGCACAACCCTGGTGGCACTCAGAGGAGGCATTTGGCTTTTAACCTGGGTGGTGGGGAAGCATTGGAAGATTGGGAATAGGGAGTGAGCTAGCCAAAGCTGCTTCATCTAAAATGAGTCCTGGCAGGGAAGGTGGCCAGGAGGCTGTTGTAACACCCAGGAGTGGTAGACCAGGCTGCCCAACAACCTGGTCTGAAAGCTCTCACTCATACATAGGGCCTCTCATTGGCAGCCCACGGCTTGTAGCCCTAGCATGATCTCCCAAAGCAAAAACAAGTTTCCCTCCAACTTTCTAGATTGTGTGGGTTCTGGTTCTCACCCCACGGTCTCTCTCTCCTTGCAGATCACAGCTCAGTACATAGCCAGCAGGGCTCCTTTGTCTTTCTCTTCTTACGTGTGTGTGGTCAGCCACAACCAGAAGGTGGTACCAGAGACCGGACCCTGCAGAGCTGGGGCACTTTCCGCTTGGCTCTTATTTGCACCGTAAAAAGAATCAAGCCCAAGCCAGTTTCTGCTCTGCTAGGTGTCAGAGCAGCACTGAGCTCTGCAGAGCTGGGTTTCAAGACTATGCCTTTGTGAAAGCCGATTCCTCTGAGGCACCTCTGGGCGGGTCCAAACGCCAACCTCCCTGTTAGTGCTCGAGTGCTACACTACCCCGAGGCTCCACTTGTCCTGTAACCTCAGGTGTTACAAAACCTCTGGAGACTGCTTCCTGCACTGTGAGGTAGCAAGGGTAGACCTTGCCTCTCAGAGTGATTGCGCTGGGCACACAGTAGGTGCTCACTGAATGCTGGAGGAGCTGGTCTCCTGACATAAAAGGCAAGCTACACCAGTGGTTCTCACTCCTGGCTGGGGCTGAGCCACCTGACTTCAGGAACTCCGAGCGTGATTAGCGTCCCCAGCAGGCTTGGGAATAAGGGGCTGTAATAACCATCTTCCCCAGGGTGTTCTGAGGCCCAACCAGTTTTGAAGATAATACACCGTCTGCACTCATTTTATAGCTGAGGAAACAGGCGCAGGAAGGTGTGGATCCTCAGACAGCTCCTGGCGCACCTGTGTTGAAGGGAGAATGGTGGACCACGCTAGATCCGTCCTCTGGCGCCTGTTCTGGTAGGGATCCACACTCCTATTGGGCTTCAGCCTAGGCTGACCTCCCGCAGCAAACGCCAGGGTGAGCATTCTCCGGAGTTCGAAGGCCTTGTTCTCCCAGCTTACCTCAGTAGCTCCCATGGAGGGGCGGAAACAGAAAGGGAGCACTCCCACACATGGATCCCCAGCTGGAGTGTCTGCAAGACGCCTGAGCTGTTGTTGGGCCAAGAGGAGAGAGAGTTCCAGCTGCCTTGGGCTAATTCTCCCTCCGTGGTTCTAGCTGGGCAGCCCCTGGGCAGTACAAGTAGTTAAAGTGCTCAGCTGCTAACCCAAAGACTTGCTGTTCGAATCTATTCTGAAGAAAGGTTTGGTGATCTCTGGAAAAACTGCCCGTGCTCCACCCCCAGCATCTCCTTCTGGGCCGACCCAGAGTGCCCAGTGCCACCACCCAAGACCTATTTGGGGGAAAGATGGGGCTTTCTATGACATAAAAAGTTAGTCTCACTTTCAGACCCTGCTGTTTCCCGCTGGCTGCTGGTCATGGTGGACGTGATGGAGCTGCTGAAGGCGTGCGTGAACGCCAACATGCTAGCTCAGGTCATTGACCGGCCGGTAGAAAAGATCCATCCACTGGAACAATGTTTATTCTTGCAGACGGAGAAGGGAAACTGGGACCATTGAGTTAATGGAGCCTCTTGATGAAGAAATTTCTGGAGTTGTGGAAGTAGTTGGAAAAGTAAGAGCCAAGGCAACTATCATGTGTACATCCTATGTTCAATCTAAAGAAGATAACTCGTTTTGATCTTGGACTGGACCCTGAAGCGATAAAAATTACTCATGAGTTGCTGGTTTTTCCTTTGGGGACCGTAAAGCATGATTGAGTTTGATGAACTCTTTAGGCTTGTGAATTCGATGTTGAAGAATTACAGGAAGCCTCGATTGTGTGAAGAAGAGACCCGGAAGAGACTCCTGTGGTTTCTAACAGGCACTTGGCTCATTTTTCACCTCCATATCCCTAACCAGCTATTTCACCCCACACTCCCTGATAGATCTGGTGTGCTGGCATTTTTTTGACAGAAGGGTGCGCAGTCTTCATAGAAAAAAGAGCTCATGTTCATGTCCATTGTAGAATAAAATTAGGGGTAAAAACACATCAGTTATCTTGGATTTTGTTTCTATTTTATGAGTAACTATTAAATGGATTTAAAAAAAGAGTCTCACAAAGACATCACCACTTCCCCCTGGTCCTTCGAGGCTGTCAGAATGGACTCAGTGGTGGTGAGTGTGAGCTTTTGGGTCAGCGGCAGCACGACTGAACACTGAGGCTGGGAGAAGTGGCAGACCCGCCCAGTTCCAGGGCTCAGCGCACTCCTTCGCTGGCTAGGATTCACCAGGTGGACTCTGGGATCTCAGATGACCACACTGGGGCATTCAGCGCCTTGCAGACGGGGTTTCAAGAGGGCCGGGGCTTCTGCTCTGCGACCTGGACTTGGAGCAAGGTCCTACAAGCAGTTCTCTGCCTCAAAGTGCCCTTGCTGACTCAGGGGGCTGGGGGTGGGACTCACTGCCTTTGGCCAGCCTGGAACATCATGAATGCTGCTTTTACGACGCGGTCGGGTGCCACATGCAGGTAACATGTAGCTATCACAGCCCCTGCTCCAGGACAGGTGGATCTTCCATGCCCGCATGCCCACAGGCTTGCACAGCACTAGAAAGACTGTTCTCACCCATGAAGACCAGATGAGATCAATGCAGAAACTGCTCAGTTCAGTGCCAGACACAGAAGCATAAATCTATGTCACCTCATCCCTGACAGGATGCCACCATGTGTCTGCAGCCAGAAGCAACCCAGGATTGTGGGGAATAGAAAGACCTCTCCCAAGTTATCCCCCAAACAACACCAAACTTAAGCTGCTTACTACATGAGGCAAATGATGGCACCTGGAGGTCAAGTGAACAGTCAGAAACTGCTCTTAGGGTTATTAGCTACCCACCACAATCAGAGTCTAGATTGTCCCACCGCAAAGGAGGCCCACTCACCTCTGATAAGCTTACAGTAGAGGTCTTCCTTTAGGAGACAGGAGATGCAAAACTTTAGGAGTTAGTTTCCCTAATGGCCTCAACTATTAGAAGCCTTTGTGTCTCACACCAAAGATAGAAATAACCACCTATAATTAAGATAATGGGTCACTCCTCCTGAAAGCTTTAGTTAAATCAACCCCTACCCAAGGGGTCAGGCTGCAACAATCAAGAATCTTAGGTCCACTCATCTTGACTCCAGTAACCTCCCTCTCCCATTATATCCACCCCTGGGTCATCCCCCTCATTACTATTTGACCTACGGGCTAGCCCATCCTGATGACATGCCTTTATCTGTTTGTAGATGAGGCTCAGATGTCCCCCAAAGAGGTTATTCAAACTTGGTCAAATAGAAATCTCAGAGATGCTGAAGCACTCTGACTCTGGCCCTCGCTGACCCTCTCTTCACACAGACCACCAGATGGAGCTGGGGTGAGCATGCTACCTCGACCAGACGTCTGCTTTTTAACAATTTAACAACATCCTGCGGTGTTTTAAAATTAAATATATTGCAATATTGTTTTTGCGTTCTATGAAAATTTTTGTTGCTCCAAATTTTTAATCAAGAACACCCCCTGCACCCTGTCAATGGTGTCCGCTTAAAATCTGATCATTATCTGTGTCTGACTCTTATTTCCTTCTCTCTCATGCGCTCGGTAACTTTTTACCATAATAAATAATAATTATCGCTGTATAACTGCGCCTATTGAACCCATGATGTATGTATCAGAGACTGGCTTCCTCTGATACAGGATCCAGCCAGCACCTCCCCCCACAGACACCTTCCGAAGGGGGCTGGCCTGCAGGTTCCCTGAAGGCCAAGTGCCAGCCAGGGCTGTTGGGTGCTGGCGACAGGAAGGGCTGGCTCAGAGGGACTGGGGTACTTAATCTGGAGTGAGCCCCAGAGCCTCTGGGCTGGTGGCAGGACATCACCCTGGGGGGTTGCCTCCGCCCCTTGGCCTGCTGGATGCTTTGATGTGTGGATGGTGCTGGAGGTGGGGACTGTGCAGGCACTGGCTTCTCTCAGTGGGGAAGAGCCTTGCAGGGAAGATGCTGGGTAGGTAAGACAAGGAAGCCAGAAAGTAGGGCTAACATGATAATAATGCAGGGGGTTGCCATGAGTGGTTGGTCAGGTGACAGATGATCGCTAATAACTGAGAAAAGTCTAATATTGAGTATGAGAACCTCCTGAAACCCACACAACAACCTTAGGGTTCAGATGGGGAAACCAAGGTTTGGGGGTATTGGGGACCCTTGCCCAAGAAAACTGGCCTGAGAGTAACAGGCACCTGCCTTGTTTCTTAATTTCTGCCTTGCCCACTGGCCTGGCGGGGGCTGAGGATAAGGGGCGGGCCTCCTGCAGCCTGACCCCATCAGTCCAGAGAAGCCCCGAGGGTAGTGCTGGGCCCTCAAGTCTTGTGGGCCCTGGCATTCTCCCCAAATGGGGTTGGGTCAGCTTTTACCGTGACTGGCAGCCAGCTGCCTTTGATGATCTGGGCCCACGTCATGAGCCGAACGAACCTGCCTCCAGACTCAGCACAGCCCCTCCCCATCTGTTGCTCTTGCAACAGCCACTTTCTCAATTGTGTGACCTCTTTATTGTTACAAACCGAAGGCCCGCAGACCCACCATGGACCCTGAGATTTAGGCACTGAGTGGCCTCCCAGAGTCACTACCCTTACTGAACTGCCCCCCCCTCCAAGGGTGCTGAGTGCAGTGTAGGAGGACAGGCTCAGCGGCACCCTGCTCCTCTCCCTGCTCACTGCCACGGGGTCCGTGTTGGCTCATAGCACCCCTGTGGGTTTCTGGATGTTTGTGGGCGTAGACAGTCCTTTCTTTCTCCTCAGCTGTTGGTGGTTTTGAACTGGTGACCATGAGAATCATAGCCCAATGTGTAACCACTACACCACCAGGGCTCCATCCTCCTCCTGCAAACTTCTCTCTGGAGCTCTGGAACAGTGCTCCCTCCTCCAGGCCAGGCCCAGCGTGGCACCAGCCGGCCACATCCTCGTGGCTCTCCAGCACCCTAGGCCACCAGGCAGAAACCATTGCTCACCTCTCTCCTCCCGTGTCCTTGGGTCCTGGCCCCCTTCCTGCACACCCAGATTCCCTCTGTCCCAACAAACGGCAGACTCACTCCTAAGCTTCGCTGTGAGCCTAGAAGCTTATCTAGAAACTCTTTATTTACATTTTCTCTTAGAAAAAGATAGACCGATCCAGTACCCTGATGATTCTTCAGGTCCTTTATGAGAAGGCGAACAAAGGCACAGGGCCCCCCGGCTGTCCATCTGGCCCTAGAGTGGGCTTTCCCTGAGATCAGCCCCAGGGCCCTGGCCATGGGACCCCCAGGTTAGCGCTGGGGCAGTGTTGGCACAAGAGGCAGGGGCCAGGAGGTGCTTGGAGAGTCTGGCCACTGGGGTTGGGGGCGGGGCAGTGGAGTGAAGAGAATGTGGGCTGCCGGGGCTGACACCCCGGGCAGGTGACTTTAAGGACTTTGGCTGTTGTTTGTGAACCACTTGTACACCGCTTCCTTGTTCTGGTTCACCCATTTGATGTTGGCTCGGGTCTTCTCCAGGGCTTGCTCCAGGGCCCGAGTGCCTGAGCCAAAGCCAATGTCCATGTTTTCCTTCTTGAACTGCTCCAGCTGCCAGACAAACAGAGATTGAGCCAGAAGCGGTGACAACACAATTTTGCGGAGGCACACTCTCCACCTTTTGGTGGCCCACTACCCCACGGAGCGGCCAGAATGGAGCATGCAGACTGTCCCTCTGGAAAGGAGTGGCCAGCTTTACCTTCTCTCATGGTCAAGCCCGCTCTCTATGGGAAGTCCCCACAGGCACCAGCGAGTCGATTCTGACTCATGAGGACCCACGTGGGTCAAAGCAGAGCTCCACAGTGCGTGCAGGACGCAGATCCACAGGCCTGCCTTCTGAGACACCCCTGAGTGGATTTGAACCAGACTTTTGCTTCTTAGTCGGACTTTAGATGCACCAGTCTCTGCATCAGTGTGGCTCACAGACATACTTTATCTTCATCGTGTGGTTCCTGGGGGAGGCCACTCCTCAACTTTTAATCGATTTCAACTCAGCCCAATCCAGAGAAGACAGAGGGGCATTTTAAACAGACACAACAAGGAAGCAATGAGTCAAATCCAAATGGTGGGGGTGTATATATTACAATGACTCAGCTGCCCCATCCACACACAAGTGGCTCTATTTTTAAAGGGTGGGAGGAGGACGCCTCATTGGAGTAAAACTATTTGCAAATGATAGAATCTTGTATATAGAAAATCTTAGGGTTTTGTTTTTTTTTTTGCATCACTGCCCGCTGGTGGTGGGAGTAGGAAAATGAGTTATCTGTTTGTAAACAACTGTTTGTTTTTTTGCGGGCGGGGGGCTGGGGCACATCACTGCCTTCTGGTGGGAGTGGGAGGCCCAGCCTTGCTCCTGGAGAACTACCACTGGATTTGAACCGCAAAGCCAGTGGGCCGCAGTCCCGCACTCAACCACTATGCCACCGGGGCTCAGCCTGAAAATCTTATGGAATTCATAAGACAACTGTGAATGGTTATTCACAAGTTCAGCATGGAAACCCAATATAAAAAGGACACATAAGTCAATTGAAATTCTATAGACGAGCAGTGAAAAAATCCAAAAAATGAAATTAAGAAAATAGTAGTACCAAAAAGTGAGATAAAATACTTGGGAATAAATTTAACCAAAAAATGTAGCACTGACTGGCAGGTTGAAAACGATAAAGGATTGTAATAAACTGAATACCTAGATAAGTGGAAAAGCATCAGGCTCAGGAGCTGGGATACTTAATATCACTAGATGGTCATTCTCTCCAAATTCATCTATAAGTTAAATGGACTCGCTATAAAAATTCCAGCTGCCTTTTTTTTTTTTTTTTTTTTTTGGGTAGGAATTGATGGGCTGATTCAAAAATTCACATGGAAGTGCAAGGTTATCTAAAATAGTCATCAGGGTTGGAGGACTCAAAATTACTTCCAAATTTAAAAGTGGCCCACAAAGCTATAGTACTGGAGACTGTACTAGCATAAACTAGATCACTAGAATCAAATTGAGAGTCAGAAAGAAACCCATATGTGTATGGTGATTGATGATTTTCATGAGGAGTCTGAATACATTCAGTGGAGGGTTAGGGTAGTCATTTCAACCAAAGGACAACTGTTTAGCCACATGCAAAAGTTGGACCCCTACCTCACACCATTTACAGAAATAGCTCAAGATGGATTAAAGACTTGAGTGGAAGAGCTGAAACTGTAAAATTCTTAGAAGAAATGTAAAAATTCACTGAAGCAGATCACCAGGTCTTTGCCCTCATGGAACATTTGTGGATGCATTTTTGCATGAACAACTTTTCACATAAAAATCCACCTACTCTATGATTCTATTGTTTGAAATCTTCAGCAAAGGCAAATCCATAGACACTGAAAGTAGATTAGTGGGTGCCAAGGGTCTGGGGAGTGAATGAAATTGGGTAATGAGTTTCTTTGGGGGGATGTGTCTGAGATAAAAAATGTTATGGTATTGGACTACAAATCACTGAATTGTACACCTTACCAATGGATAATTCTATGTTATATTAACTATATCTCCATTTTTGAAAGAGGTAAACCAACTTAATGCAGTGAAATGTCTATCTTCTGATTCAAATGTATCGATTGCAAAGCACTTTTCAAAAATTGAAAAATTGAAAAAATGAAAAATTAGAAAAATTGAAAAGTGTCTCTGTGTAAGAAGATATCAAAGATGATATTTTCTTGGGTTTGCCTATGACAGTATAATTATGCTACAGAAATTCCTTTATTCTCGATATGACTAAAGGCTATACATGTGAACTTGTATAGTATTGGTGACTTGATTTTAAAATGGCCAACCCCCCCCCCCCCCCAAATATTGGTAGCACATTGAAGTGGTGAGAGTTGTTGGGTCTGGGTACTTGGAGGTATGTTGTAATCTTTTTCTGACAATTTTGTGCCTCTATGGACATCCTAGATTTGTTTTCTGAATGAATTGCCCACATCTTAAAGTTTCTAGGGTTGGCCTTTGGCGCTCTTGTGGCCCTACTTACTGGGAGCTGGGTGGAGGCTGCCTTTTAGACTGGGAACCTGGCCCAGGTCTCGGGGCCGGAGCAGCTGCTTACCTGCTGCAGCTCATACTCAGTGGAGAATCGTCGGGTCACTGCCTGGATGAGGTTGGCGAAGGAGAAGGAGCCACCACCGTAACTGCAGGATGAGGACAGAGTTGATGTGCATGCAGAGTTGTGGCCTGATGCCCAAGGACATGCCCCAGATAAGATCCCCGCTCCCCCAGATATGAGGGAGTCAGACTAGCACTCCCTTTCGTGGATGATGCCCCCATCAACCACAATATCCCCCTGCCTGACCACACTCAGAGCCCACCACACTGGACCTTCGTCTCCTCCAGACACCCTCTGTGCACACTCACTCTTCAAAGAGCTTCCTCCAGTTGCTTCGGACAAAGTCCCAGACCAGATTTTGCCCAATAACATTGCTGGCAATGCTGCTGATGGTGGAGGTGGCATCTTGCTTCCGGATTAAGTCAGGGTTCAGGGTGTAACTCAGGTACCTATGAGGGCAGGGTGCATGGTTAGCAGTCACATCCAGGAAGGAAGCCGGGACCCAGGATGGAGCTGCTATGTTAATAGACCTTTGGAAGTGAAGGAGGTAATGGAGGAAGGAAGGAGAAGGGAGTTGAAGTCTTGACTCTGGGCACCACTACCATCCTTGGCTCGTCTTTACTGAGGTCCAGGTAATGGGAAATGAGGCATGAACCGGGAGCTGGACACCCCCATCCAAGGGCATGCAGGGGAGGGGGAGGTGCCACCTTGGAGTCCAGGATGACTGCAGTTCAGCTGCCCCCAAGCCTGGACTGAGAAGGACATAAGCCAGAAGGGACAGGCTTCGGGCAAAGGTAAGGTTAAGAAGCCACAAATACTTGGAGTGAGGCGTGACTTTGAATCCTGACCACAGTGTTGAGTCAAGGTTCCTGACTGTAAGCAAATGACTTGTGTCTCTGAGCCTGCGTATCCTCATCTGTAAAATGGGGGCAATACTGCCTGCACCTCTCGGGTCCGAGTGTGAGGATGTGTGTGTGGTGGGTCGGTCCTCACTTGTTCAGGATCCACAGCTCCTTGCTGCAGGCCAGGGCTGCACGCAGTTTGTCGGCCTCATTCACCAGTGTGGCCTTTCGGAACTGCTCCCAGGCAAAGTTCCACTCCTTCTCCCCACCCAGCGCGATGGCATTGCAGTAGACCGTGGACCGCAAGTTGGGGTCAATCCTGGAGGCAGAGGGGAAGTCAGGGAGGAGAGGGACAAGATCCTATGGAGACTAAGGCTGAGGGGGCAGGGAAGTCCTGGGAGAGGAGCAGCGCCATACTCACATGTTATTGTCAGGGTTATTCATCCAATTGGCAAAAAGATCTGAGACCAGTATGTGACACTCTTCAAGCCCATTGGAGCAGGCCGTGCTGATGGCGTTGATCTCGTTGTACCTACCCCAGGGAGGACGTGTGGTCATGCCGAGCTCTGAGCCCAGCAAAGGTTCCCCTTCTTCCGCTTTGTTTTGGCCATCACTGCCCTGGTGAGAGTAGGAGGCCCAGCCTTGCTCCTGGAGAGCTGCTGCTGGATTTGAACTGCCGACCTTGTGGGCCGCAGTCCTGCACTCAACCACTGCGCCACTGGGGCTCAGCCCAAAGATTCCCCTTCTTACACAAGTGCGGGGAAGTGGAGGGCCTGGGGCTGGCCACAGTCTCGACCCACCCCCCTCATGGGGCCCTCCCTACTTCCTTTGTGTCTGGGACTCCGGCTTCCCTGGTCAGGGACCTAGAGGAGCAAGCACAGTCTCCAACCCCAGTGCTGACACCTGTAGTTGTGGACTTCAAACGAGCGAGGTGGCTTTGGTATTTGTGTAAAGGTGTCGAGGGACCCACAGACTGCACTGAACCTCACGAGGGCCTCATCTCTCCTACCCTGTGCCCCCTGCTCTAGCCAGGGTGGGAAATGTTTGGGAGCGCCCAGATTGGGGTGCCTGGCTCCATCAGGACCTCCAGACCCAGGGAAAGTCACACTCACTGTTCCATCAGGCTGTCAGGCTTCTTAGTCCAGTTATCGGTGATATTTTTGAAGTGTTCGAAGAGGGGTTTGACTTGTTTTTGCAGGTAGCTCTGTGAGGAAGACCACATGAATAACTTCAAAAGGAGTACTTGTGCTGGACATGACTAATGCCCTATGGAGAGGGGCGGGGGCCAGCAAGAGGCAACAAAGCTGGGAGAATGAGGGCTTGTCCACAGCCACAAACAGTGCTAGATTGTAGGCAATGGGGTTTCCCCCCGGACTCAGTTGTCCTAACATTCTAAGTCCATGCACCGCCACTTCTTAAAAGAATGTATTGCGCCCCCACAACCCCTGTTGTCAGTATTTCATACTTAATGTAACACAGAAGAGCATGTAGAGAAAAGACAGAAAAAGCCCCTCGTGGCTCACTCAAACCCTGACTGCCGTCTCTTGGTGTTGGTATCTGATGTGCTTGCTGCAGCTACAGTTCTGTGTGCTGCTCCTGGTCGCTGCAAAGGCCCAGGAAGTCCTCCCCAAGCCTTTCAAGTCCCTGGGGCCAGCTCTGGTTCAGCACAGCAGGTGAACACCTGTGTCCCTGAGGACCTCACTCAAATGCACAAGTAAAGCCCCGTGGACAGCGATGGATAAATGCTAACAGAAAGCAGGCCATGAAGAGCCCTGGACAGGATTCAGAGGGGCCATCCAAGGTGGGCAAGAGGCTACAAACAGTGGAGTGGACCTGAAGCCTGTAGGAGGAATCGAATTCCCAAGTCCCCACTCCACCTCCTGTACTCCTTTGCCCTTCCAAGGGGGAGAGCAAATCAGAAAGACTCAGGTCCTGAGGTCAGCGGACCGAGTTAGGACTAGTCTGCAGAAAGGAGGAGCACTGGTGGCGTAAGTGGTTATGAGCTGGGCTCTGATCCTCGTGGTCAGCGGTTCGAAACCCCCGGCAGCTCCATGGGAGAAAGACTGGGCTTCTACTCCGGCACAGTCTTGGAAACCCACAGCGGGTGGCCGAGTCAGCCCTGATTTGCTGGCAGCGAGTGAGGCGGCAAAGAGGGTCAAAGGTGAGAGCCGACGTCTGAAGGATGGAGGCCCACACTGAGCACCCCAGCTTCAGTGCACACGACGGGAAGCTCATGCTTTACAAAGAAGTCTCGGGGTTCCGGAAGTCGCTTTTTTGAGCTAATGTGCAACTTGGCGTGGTCTCCCTGAGCACCCCCAGGGCGTACCGTGGCCAAGGCCAGAAAGTACAGAAGGTGATGGTGCAGCCCATCAACCTCATCTTCAGACACTTGCAAACTAGACCCCGGATGCAGGTGTGGCTCTAGGAGCAAGTGAATATGTGGAGAGAGGGCTGTCTCACTGGCTGTGATGAGTAATGAACCTCGTGTTAGAGGACGCAGAAGAGATTCCTTCTAAAACAAAGTCAAGAAAACAGCCGGGACGGATCCTGCTGAAAGGCGGTCACATTACTCCGCTACACAGCGTGTCCAACTAGACATGACGGCTGAAGAGAGACGCAGAGGGCAACAGTCCTCCACTCTCCCATTTTTAAGTGTTCTTTGTGATGAATATCGTTCTGAAACGTGGTTCTTATTGTTTTCATGACTCCTATGTTCTTTTTGTTTGTGCGGCATCACTGTCCTCGTGGGAGTGGGAGGCCCAGCCTTGCTCCTGGAGAGCTACTGCTGGATTTGAACCGTCAACCCTGTGGGCCGCAGTCCTGCACTCAACCACTGCGCCACCAGGGCTCAGCCATACCCTTATGTTCTTACTCAACCACAGTAATTGGCCTCTGGGGGATTGTTTTTATTAAATTCTTCTTTGTTTCTTTCTATCCCATGATAAAGATGTTACACAGTAGAAAAAAAGAAAAAAAATCTCTACTGAAAACACCCTGAAGACTAATTTTGGGGGTCTCTCAATGAACAGCAACTTGATCACGTAGTCCCTCCATAGTGAGACCACCAGCTGACCAAATGTACCCTCCATGGAACTTTCAATTGCTTTGTACCACCTCACCCTTAAATTCAAACTGAAAAGTGAAAAAGGAGAACAAAAACAAAACAAAACAAAACAAAAAACCAGAAAGCACAGAGAAAGAAGCCAATGGGAGAGAAAGAAAACTTGGTAAAAGCCAACAGTAAAAATTTTTTAAATGTTGCATGGGATGCTGAACCCAGAAAGAACACTTGGAAACTGAAGAATGTTCCAAGCAACAAAATTTCAGGGAAGAAAGAAATGAAGTGTGAATTGAGGGAATCTCCCAGAAAACAGAACCAACAATGAACAAAATAAACAGTTGAAGAGGAAACATGCTAAACATTGGAGAGAGGCCGGCAATCGGAGAGGCCAACCAGCAGTACAAGATGGGATTATACATGACAGAGAGCTCCAGAAAAGATGCCTCCAAGAGAAAGCAAAACCAATCTAGTGTCTGATCTTGTTTGTACAGCTGTATAAAAAAGGAAACACCAACACAGGACTCTATGTGGCTCTGCAGAGAAAATGTAATTACAATATGGGAAATTATGCACACTGCCTCCTTTGTCTGCCTCTTCCAGAAGAGCTGGATGGTAACCAGCTACCATTGCCAAGCATTTTTTTTTAGGCATCACTGCCCTCTGGTGGTGGGAGTAGGAGGCCCAGTCTTTGCTCCGTGGACCTGGAATTGAACCTCCATCCCAGTGAGCCGCAGTCCCACGCACAACCACTATGCCACCGGGGCTCAGCCATTGCCAAGCATTTTGATCAAAAATTTTATAGAAGAATTCTGACCAGAGTGTGGAAAATGTGGAGCAGCATTCTCATGAAATTCAGACTTTTGATTCCAAAATTACTGCCCTGAGATTATCTTTAAACCTTAAACCAGAAATATTCTCTGAAGTAATTTTTAAACCAAGCAATGCCCCAAATCCACTGTCAAGGACTTAATTCTTGCTCATAGTGACTGTATAGAATGTTTCCAAGACTGTACATTAAAAAAATTTTTTTTGTGGGCATCACTGCCCCCTTGTGGGAGTAGGAGGCCCAGCCTTGCTTCTGGAGAGCTGCTGTTGGATTTGAACTGTCGACCCTGTGGGTCGCAGTCCCGCACACAACCACTACGCCACCCAAGGCTGTACGTTTTTATGGGAGCAGAAAGGCTTCTCTTTCTCCAGAGTGGTTGTTAGTAGGTTCGAATCATGGTTAGTAAACTAACATTTACCAGACTGCTCCATGAAGGCCAAGCATTAGTTTAGCTTAATTAGTAAAGAATGTGCCTTGAGCACGGCACACTTTTAAGAATTATAAAGGGACTTCAAAAAATTCATGGGGGGGGGGGGTTTATTATCTTTCTATTCTACTTCTCCATCAACTTTTTAGAGCTTCTCTCTATGGGATCAAATTGAGCACAGCGAAGTGAACGGATAGATAAGACACTCAATTTGGGCAAGGGCAGCTAGAACAGTTGCACAACTTGAAGGGTGTAACCAAGTTGCTGAATGGTCCCTGCAGAAATTGTTGAATTGATGTCTATATTTAACAAAAAATAAAACTATTTTTAAGAAGAATAAAAGTTGCAGAAACATAAAAAAACCTTCTTAAAGTATGTTCTATAGCAGGGCTGAGCCCCGGTGGTGTAGTGGTTGTGCGCGGGACTGCGGCCCACTGGGATGGAGGTTCAATTCCGGCTCCCAGGAGCAAAGGCTGGGCCTCCTACTCCCACCACCAGGGCAGTGATGCCTTAAAAAAAAAAAAAAAAAAAATTAAAAAAAAAAAAAAAAGTATGTTCTATAGCTACTTAATATTTCGTTAAATGAGTAGTCCACAGTTTACAAGGTCCATAACGAATACTCTACAGTTGGATATTTAGCATTTTTGTGAGTTCCCCCACCCCAATTGTGTGTGTGTGTGTGTGGTTGTTTTTTAGTATTTGGGTTTCTTTGGTCAATTATAAATCAAAGAGACAGTGGTTCAAATCCTGGACGGGTAAGTAATTCCAGTCTTAGAAACCCTATATAGGATAGTTTTGAGATAGCATCATGCACTTGGTTTGTTTTATTATACACAACACGGCAGTGACATCTTCATGCGTCTTGCTTCATCCAGAGTTTCCACTTGGACCTCAAGCCCCACAGATGCAACTATTTCTAACATCCCCAAAAGATGTGACCCTTAGATTCCTCACCAGAAATCTCACCTCGGTCTCCCCCAGTGCCCAGCACTAGACACTTTGAACCTGTCCCTACACAGCTACACAGCCTGTCCCTCATCGCAGAAGGGGGCAGAGCAGGCTAGGTGGGTGTGAGTCTGCTCAGCTCACAGGCATTAAAGAGCACTCTAGAAGCCTGTGCGGCCAGTCCTTTAGCACAGGGGCTTTTCTATGCCCTCTGAATGTGCTCATTTCCCGTAAATCCAATCTGCAAACTTTGCTCACAGTCTCAGTGCCTGTGTTTCCTGGCCCTATCCAACCTCTTTACCATAGTACCTGCTCCATTCACCCTGAACCAGTCTGGTCCTCTCACCAAGTTCCCAGGCCTGTCCTCAAGGAGGCCTTGAATTTGCATTTCCCTTCCAGGGACAGTTCCCATTCCCTTTCCAAGTGTGCACGTTCAGGCTCTTGGGTAAACTGGTTTCGGAGCCCTTCCAGCCCAAGCCCTTCCTCCTACCTTCATGGGGCCGTAGACTTCAGAGCGGTCAAACATGAGCTTAAAGTAGCTGAGGCTGCTCAGGGCGGCCTCCCAGGGCATGTACTCCGTCTCTTTGTTCAAGAAGAGGGTGTTGTCCAAAGCCAGAGTGACAGGGACTAATTGGGCGCTGGGAACAGACAGAGCCTCGGTTAGCACATCCACCCTACCCAGTCACACCCTGCCCATGTCCTCAATACTCAGCTCTGTTCACCCTGGAGTCTCGGGGGGAGAGGGGGAGGTGTCCCAGAGCCCCAGGTGGTGACCCAGTCCAGCATCCACCAGGATGGTGTCTCATTTTACAGGCGAGGAACCTGAGGTGCCAAGAGGTGAAGTGAATTGTCTAAGGCAGTGGTTCTCAAGCTGTGGGTTGTGACCCTTTGGGGGGGGGGGGGATGTTGAAAGACTCTTTCACACAGGTCATGTGAGACCATCAGAAAACACATCTTTCTGATGGTCTTAGTAACTGAGACACGGCTCCTCTATTGTCTCCAGGCGGGTCCGCCCACATGCAGATATGCCCATATCTGAGTATCTGGAGTGAAGACTGTTACCCATGCTAAACCATGCTTCCAAATAAAATTTCACTCATTTGTAATTAGAAATGAATATTTCACAATATATAATTACATAATTGCTTTTGTGATTAATCACTGTGCTTTAATGATGTTCAATTTGCCACAATGAAAATACATCCTGCATATTTACATTACGATTCATAACAGTGACAAAACTACAATTATGAAGTAGCAACAAAAATAACTTTTTGGTTGGGGGTCACCACAACATGAGGAACTGTCTGAAAGGGTCTCGGCCTGAGGAAGATGGAGAATCACTGGTCTAAGGCTAAGGCCACACAGCCCAGAGAGAGCTGAGATTTTAAACGACGAAAGGCCTGTGCTCTTTACTGTGCCCACTCTTTCTCTGGCTTGCTCTGTCCTCAGGGACTTCCTGTTCCCTTCCTCTTCGCCTGCCTGCGAACATTGCTTCAGGTGTATGGTGACAGCTGTCCTATCAGAACTGAACACTCCACATCCATGCTGCAGTTCCCCTGACCTGCCATCCCAGATTTCCCCAGCATGGGGCAGAACAAGCTTCAGGCAAAGAGCTTGGTGTAGTAGGACACAGTGAGGTTTAGGAGTTGCACATTCTTGTGCCTGGTTAGCTATTGTGTGCTGCTGTGTGAGTTGAATCTCAGTCTTCTCATCTGTTCACTGGAGATGATCTTACTTTTGATCTCAGGGCCAGTGAAGACTGCAGGCGTGGTGTGTGGGAGGTGAAGTAAGGGACCAGCTGCACTGCCCACACCCAGTCCACTTAACAATAGGGAGGGAGGTAGGAGCTCACCTGGCCAGGTTGAAGGCATCATTGATGACTTGGGCCCGATTGATGACGGGGATGGCCTAGAAGGGGTAACAGTAGAGGCCTGGTGGTGAGGACAGGCTCTGCAATCTACTGGCTGGGGCTGGGGCTGGGCCATGGGCAAACACTCACCAAGTGGTCTGTCTGCAGCTGAGTCTGAATCATCTTCCAGTTTTTGTCATCATAGTTCACCTGGTAGTAGCCTGTCACATTGATGTTCAGCAGGACCCACACATCGGATGCGGTTTTGAACATGTCGCTCTGGGCTGTGAGAAGGGACCAGGGCTGAGGCTGGGGCTGCTCATGACCCCCAGGCTCTCTCCCGGTCTCAGAGAAAGGAGCTTTCATGCCACCAGCTTGCCCTCCAAATCAAACCATTAAGATGGTGTTGCCAAGAAGAGCGGGAGAATGAAGGTATGAGGACTGTGCTGCTGGACCAAGAACTCTGGTTGTGGCTGGTCAGTGTCCTCCAAAGGCTTCGTGGGGCCAGGCCAGTGCCAGGAGCCTGGATGCCTCCACCATACTTCTGGCCACTCTTATGCAGCTCCCTGACCCCCCTCCTCTTCTCCTTGCAGTTCCCCTTCCCTCTCTCGGCTCCCCCTCCCCGTTCTCCCACTGACCTCCCTCCATCACATGCCTCTCAGATCCCAGCACTTGTGGGCCCCACCACTCCAGTTAGTTCTCTTGGGTCTCAGTCCTCCCTCTACACTGAACTGCTCCTGCCCAGGGCTTTCCCGCCTTCCCTCTCACCCCAACCATTTTTTCACCCACCAGCCCAAAGGATCTTTCCAGATGAAGGTCCGAACTAACTCTTTCTCTGGACTATAGTGTGGGTCCTATCAGCCTGTCATCACTCCTCTGCTTCCTCTAAGACTCAGTTCACCTCTTCCAGGAAGCCAGCCCTGACTTCTCCATGAACGTACTCCTCAGACTCTCTTCCACTGCCTACATGCCCCTAGTCAGCCACTCAGCGCTTCTTCCTTTCCAAAGCCTGTCTGGGTCATGGCTGAGGATGACTGGCCTTGACCTTAGTCTCCTCAAATGCTGGCACCATTCAAGCAATTGTACACAGAGCCTCTGATTTGGTAGGGTGCTCTGGTGGCAAAGTGTTTATGACTTGGACTGCTAACCACAGGCCCAGTAAGCAGCTCAAAACTACCAGTCGCTCTTCAGGAGAAAAACTTCAGGTTTTCCCCGACCAGAGAATTTCAGTCTCACAAACCGATAGGCTCACTATCGCATTGATAGTCCGCATTGATTCCATGGTAGCGAGGCTTTGCTGTTGTCTGTTTTGCTGTACACTTTACACGTGAAGAATGGAGACCAGGGAAGGGAAGCAACTTGTTCGGGTTCACAAATCAGGCCAGTGACAGGGTGGAGATTAGAACCCAAGAAGTCTGCTCACTGGTGGAATGGAACGTGAGGGGAGCGCTTGTTGCATGTGGGCAGGGAGCTGAAGAGAAGCCTGGTGGGGCCGCCTCTCGGGCAGATCCAGCTTACCTTCCTGGGTGCCGTTCAGCCAGTACATGTCCTGCAGTACCCCCCCTTTGAGGGACGAGATTGGTACTATCCACAGGTAGCTGCAGAGAGGCCAGAGGCCAGGTGGTGAGAGGTGATAGCCCTTGCCCAGCTCCCCGGGTCTGCCCAGCTCTCACGCCAAATGCTCCCTGCTTGTGCTCCTGGGGGGAGCACTGGGGCATGGACACTGGGGCTGGGTTCACACGGAACCCCACTGCAGTGCCTGCCTCACTCAGGGACCCCAGGTGCTCACTTGAACTCTGAGGGGCGGGTGACGTTGGAATCAGGGTCCAGGAGAAAGTGCTTCTGGGAGATTTTCCCCACGCTGGTATCCACGGTGATGACTGGGAAGCCCATCTGCAGGGTCCAACGGTCCATGATGGTGCGCACCGAGGCGGGCAGTTTGATGTCAGGATTCTCTTTTACAGCCTGAGGGCAAAAACAGCCAGTGTTGCTGTCAGCAGACTCCCAGCAGCACCTTGCCTGCAGCTCCCATGGGGCCACGTTGACGAGACCAAGGTGCTGGGCCAGCTGATCAACTTTCCAGCTTGCCATCAGTCTGAGTCCGTGAAGCAACTCTATGTCGCTACCTATTCTGTGGTCCACCCTGTGCTGTCCTGGGGACCTTCATGTTCATTGAGAGCCCACTGTGTGTGTGTGTGTGTGTGTGTGTGTGTGTGTGTGTGTGTGTGTGTGTAGGGAAGAAAGGTACCCAGGTGGTGGTGGTTTTGTCTTCTTGGATCTTGTTGAAAGCTGGAAGGGTGCCTAGGCATGGAGGGAGGGGCTGAGCTTTCCAAGGATGAAGACTCAGACAAAGCATGAAGGTGGAAGGCAGGCCAGGAGGTAACAGTGCCTTCTTGCCAGGCAGGCTCGTGGGAGAATTCTGTAATGAGGACCTTGGTCTCCTCTTTCTGGTCTGATAGGTCTGCGGGTGTGGATGCTTGGGAAATGAATAGACAGGCAGGAGTGGGAGTAAGGGAAGCTGCTGGGTAGCCCATAGGGAAGGTTTG
>PVJH01032001.1:0-23138 GCA_004026705.1 Nesogale talazaci
GCCCTTACCCGCGCACAGCGATCCCCAGAGGAGGGCGAGGGCCGCCCAGGGCGCCGTCATGTTCCGCGGCGCCGCCCCGCGGACGCCCGGAGCCCGCGGGTAGGGCGGCGCGGGGCTCCCGGGCCGCGCGGGGCTGGGCAGCGGCGGCGCGCTCCTTCCCGGGGTCCGTTCCGGCGCGGCGCCGGCGCCTGGGTCCTGGGGCAGCGTGCGGGCTGCTGGGGCCGGGCTCAGGAACGCTGCGGGCGCTGCAGGCTGTGACCTGGGCTCCGGGGTGACGTGGGGGCCGGGGGGCGGCGGCGGGGCGCGGGCCGGGGGGCGCCCGGCTCAGGCATAGCGCGGCGGGGCTGGGCCCAGGCCCCGGGCGAAGGGGCCGAGTCCGGAGGGGCCATGAACGGGGGAGGGGTGGGGGGAGGGGAGCTGAACCGAGTCCAAAATGGCTCCTGAGCCGCGGCCGCGGAGCTGAGCCAGCGGGGAAACCCGGATGTTTGATACAAAGAGGCGGGCGGGCTGGGGCTGGGCGGGGAGGGGGAGGGGAGGCTGGCCCTCTGGCCGCGTGGTCGGCGCTCCCCCCTCGGGGGCGGGGCCCCGGGAAACAACAACACGGAGGCCCCGCCCCCCCGGCCGGCGCCCTCGGGAAAACTTGCCGGCACTTAGGGGCTGCATGGAGGAAGTGGCGAGCGAGCAGGGGAGGCTGCGCTGCGACACCCCCCAGTCACGGCCCCCAGGACTTCCACGCCCGGTGCTTGAGCCCACTCCCCAAACGCACCCTGCTCCGCGATCTGAGCGAAGCTGGAGAAGGGGGGACGGCTCCCACCCTTGCCTGGACTCCTGTTTCCCACCTAGGAGTTGGAGGGGGGGACCACAGTGAACCATGAGCGAAGCCTGTCATTATTAATGGGCAAATTAATTGGCAGAAAGAAGTCGATATCTTGCGTAGGCCAAGTAAGCCCAACGTCTGCAACCGCACACGCGAAAGGGCACAGGTGGGAGTCCTGAGGCGTAGTGATTTGGGTCCAGTCAAGGAAGTGTGGGCGCTGAGACCTGCTTGTTGAAGAGCGAGCAGCAGGTGGAATGGGGCTTCCCATCCTTACCCCAAATGACACTGCACCCTCCTTCAATCGACACATTCAAAACTGCTCCCTGGGCCCCCAGCACTTGAAGATCTTGTCTAGCAAGTGGGAGTGGTGCCCCGGCCTCTTCAAATCCCAAATTCCTCCTTTGTCATGAGAGGAACAGGATGGTGCCGTTTCCATTCCGCCACATTGGAATTAACGAGTCATTCTCCACAAAAGGGGGAGAATGCACAGAAGAATCTCAGAGTCCCGTGGAATCCAGTAACTCCGGAACCATGGTGGCTGCGGTTAGCCGCTCAATGCAGAAGCTGCTATGCCTCCAGGGCTCTATTAACAACAACGTTTTAATGACGGTCCTTCTTGTACAGTTTTAACAGGTAACTCATTATCAGACCTTTTTGCAAAGGAGCAAAGCAAAGTGCCAAGTAAGAAGCAATTTTATATGGGGTCCTCTGGCTTTGCATCCAGAACTTCGTAAGTCCACAGGACGACTATATGAAAGAGGATGCCTCTTTAGGATTAGAGGAAAACTCAACCTGCAATGTGCACATGAAATGAGCATGCTGACTAGAAACCACGAAGACTTCAGACACTTACTGGGGAAGATAAAGGATTCTAGCTCAACATAAAAATTCTCACGATCGGGTTGAGCCCCAGTGGCACAGTAGTTGAGTGCGGGACTGCAGTCCACGGGCTTGGTGGTTCAAATCCAGCAGCAGCTCTCCAGGAGCAAGGCTGGGTAGCCCCACGACCACCAGAGGGCAGTGATGCCCCTCTCCCCAAAAAATCCTCACAATTGAGCCGATGAGCAACGTCATGATAAATGGTGGAAGGCTCGAAGGACTTCATTTGACTTGGGTCCTTAGTCAAGGTCCATGGCAGCAGCAGTCAAGAAATCAAAGGCCACAGTTTCACTGGGCAAATTTGCTGCAAAAGACCTCCTAAAAGTGTTTAAAAGCAAAGATGCCATTTCGAGGGTTCAGATGCTCCCGACACTGAGTAAGGCAGAGGGAAGAAGTGATGCACTTGAGTTTGGAAGGTGGTGAAGTACGTGGACTCCCAGAACCACAAACAAATAAGCTTTAGGAAGAAATAACAGCCAGAATTCGCCTTGGAAGCCAGGATGATGGGACTTCATCTCATTTACAGACATTGGACATGTCGTCAGGAAGGACCCATCCCTGGAGAAGTGTTGAGGGTCGGTGAAAAAGAGGAAGCCCCTCAGCAAGATGGATGGACACAGTGGCCGTTAGCAATGAGCTCAAGCACAGGGCGATGACAGGACCAGGGCACCTGTTGTTACCATAACAACAATGGTAAGGATGCTGTAAGATGGGGCAGTGATCACAGGGTTGCTGTGAGAAGAAAGCGAGTCAATAGCACCCGCCCACAACAACACCGCACTTGTCCTCCTTGAATCAACAGCATTCCAAATCACCCAACTGCCCACATCAAAAGTTTGCGAATCATTCTATACTCCTCAAGAGGTAGTTCCATAATCTGTTGTCAACTTGAGATTTAAGAGTGAAGGGAAAGGGTGGAGTTTATCCTGTCAATCAGGTCGCAGCTTGATGACCTCATTGGGAGGCGCTAAGGAGATAAGTAGCCTGCTGGAGGTGGGACATGCTCCCTCCTTGTGAGACATTCCTGTTGAGAAGACACCTGAAGCTATGCTAGGGCCCTGGAGCTGAAGGAGCCACGTGGAGACCCTGCCAGTCCTGAGATGCTTCCACTGCCACTGGATCCACAAGACTACCACCCACTAGCCTGTGATCTGCCTGCATTCAGCGTGATTGCATGTGTTGTGTGAGTCTGAAGAATTTACAGATTGATAGCAGACATATGGGCTAATATTGGACTTAAGGGCTCTATCTGGACTGGGCTGTGATGTTTTCTCAATATTCAATTGCTCTTATATATAAAGCTCTTTCTAATATATACATGAGTAGTCTATGAATTTGTTTCTCTAGTCTACCAGGGATAACACACCTCCCATATAGTCCATCAACAAGTTCATCTCAAAAACACATATACCATCGAGGTGCTTTTTCCATGTACACTACAACCACCCATCATCTCTATTCTGAGATGACCCATTAGCAGTGAACAGGAAGGTCTCTTAACTGACCGCCTGCTCCCATTCTTGAGTGGCTACCATGTATCTTCCATCCAGTGACTGGAATGATCTTTCAAAAGTGGAAATCAGATCACATTATTCCATTACTTTAATCCTCCCTCGATTTCCTAAGACCTTGACTAATAGAGTTCTGCATAATAACCAGCTCCCTTGTCTCTCATCTCGTCACCAACTCACTCTGGGTTCCCCGGGTACATCAAGGTTGTTCCTGCCTTGGGTACCCACACTTGTGGTCCCTCTTGAAGCAATCCACATCACTGAGCTTGTAGAGCTAGTTTCCATCTCTGCCACCATGACTCATGGCGCAAACAAAGAAAGGAGAGGATGGAGATCTGCCAAGCAGGTTGGGTTTGCATCTTGTTTTCTTGAGAACTACATGAATGCCAACTATGTTTAACATGAGAAACGAGGCGACCGGAAGCTGAAAGGCCAGAAAACAAAGCCAACCAAAGCATACAGGTGTCCACTCGAGAACTTAGGTCGGGGCTTTCTACCTTTAAGGCATTCTGTGGACGAGGACCAGACTGAGCCTGGTCTCCCCTCCTCGGTCCTCTCAAGCAGAGAACAAGAAAATGGAAAGGGGCGGCAGGGCATGTTGGTGGTTGATGGGTGCCATCAAGAAGTCAGCTCTGACCCATCGCAACCTTGAGCACCACAGACCAGCACACTGCCCCGACACGCACCAGCCTCGCAACGATTCTCACGGTGTATGAGCCCATTGTGGCAGCCACTTGGGCGATCCACCTGGTGGAGGGCCTTCCTGGCTTTTGCTGTCCCTCTACCAAGCATGATGTTCTTCTCCAGGGGCTGGTTGCTCCTGAAAACAGATCCAAAATATACGAGATGAAGTCTTGCCATTGTTGTTTGACATTCTGTGCTACTTTCTTTCTTTTTTTTTTTTTTTTTTGGCATCACTGCTCTCCGGTGGTGGGAGTAGGAGGCCCAACCCCACTGCTGGAATTGAACCTCCGTCCCAGTGGGCCGCAGTCCCGCGCACAACCACTATGCCACCGGGGCTCAGCCTTGTGCTACTTTCAATATCCCTTGCCAGCACCATAATTCAAATGCATCAGTCCTTTTTCGATCTTCCTTATTGAATGGCCAATGTTCACCTGTGTATGAGGTGATCGAAAATAGGATGGGGGTGGGGCGGGGAAAATGAGGAGCTGATAGCAAGGGCTCAAGTAGAAAGAAAATGTTTTCAAAATGATGAGGGCATCAGTGTGCAGGACAAAATGGATGGTGATAAGAACTGTAAGAACCCCCAATAAAATGGTTAAAAAAAAGAAAATACCATGGCTGGACCATGGTTCCCTTCCAAGAGCAAGTTAATGGAAGACCCAAAACTATGACTTATATAATAAGATTTAATATCTGTACAATTATAATGAGTTCTAGCTTAGAGGTTGAATTCGTTGATCTGACAAGGTAAATGCTAGAAATACACCACAGTTTTAAGTTATTTTTAATATGGGGCTTGCTTCACTCCAAAAAGTAGAAGGTGCCCCTGATTCTCTGAGTTTCTGAGAAGTCCTGCTATGAGGAGTAATTTGGACACAACAGGACAACATTAAATTCCTTCACAGAGTAGGCATAAAGCTGTGTAGTTTATGTGTGTGTGCACGTGTCCAAGTGTCCATGGTCTCTAACAGCCCAGTTCCCTCTAAAACAGCCATTCTCAAATAGATGATAGATAGGTAGATAAATTGATGATATATAGATGATAGATAGATAAAACAGCCATTCTCAACCTGTGGGTCGCGACCCCTTCAGGGGTTGAACAACCCTTTCATAGGGGTGGCCCGATTCCTAACAGTAGCAAAATGACAGTGATGAAGTAGCAACAACAACAATTTTATGGGTGGGGGGTGGGGGTGGGGGCTCACCACAGCATGAGGAAGTGTATTAAAGGGTTGCAGCATTAAGAAGGTTAAAAACCATTGCTCTAAAACTTGGCAAGCTTCAACAAAGCGAAAATGTAGCAAGCTATTGATCTGTTTCTAATTAATTGTATATGCTATTACCAACCCCACAAAAGACACACAACCTCCAACCAGACGTGGTTCTCAAACTGCTTTGCTCCCTGACTTTTCTCTTCCCTCCACCCTTCTCTTCACTCCTGTTAACTCGATGACATCTGCCTTGATGTCAACTGAAAGAATGCGCACAGGTGGGAAAATGGCACACTCTTAGCAGGCAAAGGTGCTTCATCTGTAGTGGGGAACCTCTCTAAGTCCCAATGACTTAAACAATGAAACTTTGTTTCTCACTCATGGCCAGTCCAGGTCAGCCAGCAGGCCTGCTGTTTCTCACATGCCCAGTGACACAGAAGAAGGAGATCACAGTCTGGCGTGTGCCTCCACTATTACAGAGACAGGAAGGAGAGGCTGTTAAACCACATGCTAAATCTTAAGCCTTCTGCCAGACTCAGGGGACTGATGGCTACCTGGGTGAGTGTGTCATTTATTTGTGTGTTTGTTTTTGATCTTTCAAGATTGCCACATCAAAAAAAAAACAGAATAACTCACAGAAGGAGCAGGTAACAAATCCATGGATATTATGTTAGTCCAGGTAGACTAGAGAAACAAATCCATGGACAAACGTGTATAAGGAAGAGGTTTGTATACAAGAGCAACTGTACATTAAGAAAATATCCCGGGCTGAGCCCCGGTGGTGTAGTGGTTGTGTGTGGGACTGCGGCCCACTGGGACAGAGGTTCAATTCCAGCAGTGGGGCTGGGCCTCCTACTCCCACCACCGAAGAGCAGTGATGCCCCCCCCCCAAAAAAAAAAAAGAAAAAAGAAAACATCCCAACCCAGTCCAGACCAGCGTCATAAGTCTGATTTTAGCCCATATGTCCGACAGAAATTGATAAAGTCCTTTTCATACTCACACATGCAATGACACCAGGAAATCATAGGCCGGTAGGTGCAGAGTCTTATGTATCTAGTGGTGGTAGAAACATCTTAGCGCTGGCAGGAATCTCTGTGGCTTTTCAAGCATCTGAGCAGTGGCAGGAGTCTCTACATGGTTTTTCTGGCTTCAGAGCTCTGGTTCCATCATGGTAAGTCTGTGTGTGGCTTCTCCTCTGGGATGTCTCACAGGGACTCAGCCTTGTGTCTTGTCAGTAGAGCATTTCCAAAGGACTGAGTTGTGAGTCTTTCCCCTCCAAAGGGGAAATATGACAAGATTTCCCAGAATTCTCAGGAGAAAGCCATGTCACACAGAGGTCTCATAGGTTATCTCCAGATTGACAGGCTAGACTTCACCCCTAAACTCATAATCCTCAAATTGACACACAATTACATGACTGCCAGAGAGATTTACAATGACATCATGGAACTGCCCCCACAAACTCCCAAGCACAAGCAAGTGGGCATGCACTACAAATGAACGGATAAAGAAATGTACAAACGCACATGGATTCGGATCTGTGAAGGAGAAAGCTCATGTGACCCCATGACAAACTGTCCTAAGACCAATCACTACTAATGTCAGGCATCCCTCAAAGTGATGCCGTGTACAACAAAATGAAACACTGTCCGGTCCTGCGCCATCCACACCATCATGGCTATACATGGTCCATTTGATAGAGTCAGTGTGTCAATCTATCTGCCTGAAGGTCTTTTTCACCAAGATGCTACATTATGACATCCTGTAGGAACTGGCCCCTCCTAATACTATGTACAAAGTACTTGAGGTAAAATCACACCATCTTCCCTGTGGTAGTTACATAATCTAGTGTCAATTTGAGATCTGAGAGGATTAACAGTGAAAGGGGTAAAGTCTAGTCTGTCAATCGGGTCATAGAAATGAGGCCTCTAAGTGGGCATGGCCTTCTCCTAAGAACTCTGGGAACCCTGGCATTTTCTTCCTTCAAGGTGGGAGACACACTTTCTCCCTTGGAGACTCTACTGACAAGGCTGATTTCCTGCAAGACATCCCTGAAGAGAAGCCACATGGACCTACCCTGATGCAGCTCTGGGTGCTGGAGAAGGTACGTGGAGACCCCCTGCCTTCACTGAGATGCTTACAACACCACTGGATCCAAAGACTTTTTACCCGCTGACCTGTGATGATCCTGCATTCGGCGTCATTGCATGTGTTTCATGAGTCTGAAGAGGACTTCATAGATTGGTATCATACATGTGGGCTAATATCGGACTTATGGCCTGGGTTGGGATGCTTTCTGAATTTACAATTACCCTTTATATAAAACTCTCTCTCTTGGGCTGAGCCCCGATGGCGTAGTGGTTGTGCGCGGGACTGCGGCCCACTGGAACGGAGGTTCAATTCCAGCAGTGGGGCTGGGCCTCCTACTCCCACCACCGGAAAGCAGTGATGCCCAAAAAACAAAAAAAGAAATATGAAAAAAATCTTTAAAGAAATAATACTCGAAAAATTCACTATCATCCAGTCGATGCTGACTCTTAGTGACCCCTCTTGATTTCTGAGACTGTAGCTGTTTATGCAGTAGAAAGTCCTGTCTTTCTCCTGCTGGATCCATAGAGATCCCGGCCCCATTCACAACCACTGCACCCCAGGGTTCCAAAGAAATGATGGCCAACTTATATTCATTACAGCATTATTCACAACATCAAAAAGATGACGCGACTAACGTGCCCATCAATGGATGAATGGAGGAACAAATTGTGCTACCTACATATAATGGACTATTATTACCACAACAAAGATGAGTGAGAAAGTCCCAAAACATCCTGTAACATGGATGACTTTGAAGGACATAAGACTGAGTGGAATAATTCAATTGCAAAAAGACAAAGATTGCACGGTCCCACTATCATAGACACTCAAGAATACACACACACACACACACATACACACATTGCTTTTATGAAAAATTTCATTGTGACCAGAGAGAATCTTCCCAGGAGACACCACTGGATGCACTAACTCAGAATAAGTTGCTCAATGCTCGCTTAATGGGAAAATGTGTACTAACAAAGCTCATATCTGGAGTCATAGGAAGGGGCTTCAAAAAGCTCCTTGAAAAAAAAATCCATGAACTCCATCTTTGAACTCCATTTCCCCATGAACGTGTTAAAACCCTCTTTTGTTTATTTCTTTGTGCACTGCCTCTGAGACTATCGAAATGTGAAGCTATTGGTTCCCAGCATATTCTCCTTGTCAGTCTGTGCACATCTGAGAGCAGAACTTCCCGCTCTCTGATCTTAAATTATTCTGCATTCCTCGGTGGATATGGCCTCCAAAGGGCACATGTGGCATCCCCATGGGACACAAATTGTGTAAAAGAGAATTTCAGATGTTCAGTGAGTTATGTGGACAAAAAATCTGAAGGGCCAAGATTAGGGCTGTAGGGCAGATGGGGTCAGGTTTCAACAACTGAAACCGCCACAGGGCAGCCCCTGCTTGTACAAAGAGTATACAGGTGCATGGTCATAAGGAAGAGAAAAAAATTCCTCGTTGCAACATTCCTGCCCTCCTTCTTATCAGTGTTTTTCCTTAAAGTGTTCTTAACATGTCTCCATAAGCCCTTGTCATTGTCCTGTGTCCTTTAAGAAAATCTATAAAGGTTTTGAAGTTCCAAAACAGTCATCATAACTTTCTCAGCTGACCTCTCTGTATTGAATGTCACTGGCCCAGTCGATCTCCTTGGGAGGCATTGTTTTAACTGGACTTTTTTTGTAAGCCCCTCCCCCCCCCTTCATGAGTGTGATAGGTAGGTTTGTTGTGACAACTTGGCCAATGAAATAGGTAGGTTTGTTGTGACAACATGGCCGATGAACACATGTGAGATTAATTGAAGAGCGGAGCTATAAATGGCTTGGCGAGCCTCACCTATCTCTCTTGCTCTTGGATCTTCAGACCAGTGTGCAGCCAGCTGCCTTGCTTGTCCTGTGCCTCCATTCAAGCTACACGACCCGTGGGACACCCAATGAATGGACTGTATTGCTGTAAGTTGAGATTCCTTCAAGCCGGGATTCCCCATGCCACTAGAATGCACATCTCTTGAGCTGGGGACTGTCAGACCCTGTCATCTGGATGACGGTTGGTGACCTGCCTTGCTGTCTGCTGCCTGTGGCCGCATAGCCTGGATTTCTCTACAGAGGACTACCCAGCGGCTCTCAAGACTCCAAGGACTGCCAGTGTACTAACTGTCTCACACAAGTGAGTTGCACCGAGCCCTTCATACTGTTTTGTAGATTAGTTAACTGTTTATTTCTCATGTTAGATTTCTATGTATATATATTTTTATATAATTATCAGTGTCCTAGTTTCATTTCTCTTGAGAACCCTGTCTAACAACGAGACTCTCATTATCGGTGCCCACTCAGAGTGATTCTGTAGGACAAGATAAAAACTGCCCTTATGAGTTTCAAAGAAGGTAGCTCTTTTCCAGCCTGGGAAGCCTCATCTTTATCCCACTCGTGAGCCTAAACCAAGGATGTTACTGAAAGAACTGGGGTGGAACCATCCGCTGCTCTCAGAGACAGGTTCGAGCCCACTTTGGCAGAACTCTGCATATGTGAACCAGAAACCGGGCAATCATGCTTTGGAGGCGCCCTCATAAAACAAAGCACAGAGAGGCACAGCCATGACGGCTTCTCATCCCAAACGCCCATCGGATTATACCTGGGTTAGAGCCTTAGAGTTGAGGGGAATCGCAGAATTACAGGGGAATGGGTACAAGGTACAGTGTAAGATATGGCAAACAATACTAGCTATTTATAATATAAGAATAAGAATTCCTGGGGGAGGACGATGTTGGAGGAGAGAGGGGAATACAGGAGAGCTGGTATCAAAAAGTTCAAGATGAAAGAAAAGGTTTTGAAAATGATGGGGCAGCAGTTGTACGATTATGCTTGATCTAATTGAATCATGGATTGTTATACTCTCTGTAGAAGCTCCCAATAAAATGATTTAAAAAAAAAAAAGCCCTTAGAACCATGGTCTTAAGGTACAACGTGGTTCTTAAAGTTAACGTTCAACACATTTGCTTTGTGACTAGCATGTGGGGTGCTAAAAGTCGGCCAGGGGCCATCTAAGGTACGCCGACTGGTCATCATTTCATGCAGCGCAGAAGAGAATGAAGGGAATCCCAGGCTCAAAGAAAAAATGGATCCACAGGATCTGTAGACCACACAAACGACAGACAGCTTCTTCTGACCCGAGACGAGACGGGAAGCATGTGATGGGGCCTAGCTGCCATCACTAGCCATATCATGAGGGAGGTGACAGTATAACGTCCTGGGCCGAGGGGAGAAAAATGCAGAACAAAATTCCTAAAGAAGGTCAGACTTGGGCTGAGCCCCGGTGGCGTAAGTGGTTGAGTGGGGGACTGTGGCCCGGGGGCTTGGCGGTTCAAATCCAGCGGCGGCTCTCAGGAGCAGCACTGGGGAGCACCCACGACCACCAGAGGCAGTGATACCCCCCCCCAAAAAAAAAAAAAAGACTGACCGAACCATGAAACATGAGGCCAGACTCTGAAACTTCTGCTCTGTATCTGTCATACTTTTTAAACTTGGTGCTGAAAATCACTCCTAGAGGTTACCTGTCAGCCAAGAACCAAAAGTATTTCCTGGCAGCAGAAACTGCGAAGATGTTCAATGAAGTTCTTCCGGTAGAATGAAGATGGCACCAGATGGGCACATGGACGCATGGCCAGAAATGAAGTGCAGCAGAAATGATACCAACCCAACGTGAGTCATTATTTAAAAAAAAAAAAAAAAAAGCAGAAACCCTTTCCTTCATTGTGGCAGTCACGTAATCTGGTGTCAATTTGAGGATTCAAAGTGCAGTGGCTGGCTGAGCCCCGGTGGCGTAGTGGTTGTGTGCGGGACTGCGGCCCACTGGGATGGAGGTTCAATTCGAGCAGTGGGGCTGAGCCTTCTACTCCCACCGCCGGAGAGCAGTGATGCCAAACGAAAAAACAAAAACAAAAAAAAAACAAAGTGCAGTGGCTCCAGTCTGTCAATCTGGAGCTAGCCAATGAGACCTCTGTGTGGGCCTGGCCTTTCCTGAGAATTCTGGGGAATGTGGTCATTCCTTCTTGGAAGTGGAGACACTATCTTGGTTCACTTCCTTGAAGACTTTCTATTGACAATACTCCCTGGAAGACATTGCAGCTGACAAGACACATGGCACATGCTGATAGATCCTGAGCCCTGGAAACTGGAGGAGCCACAGGGAGACCCCTGCCAGTGCTGAGATGTTTCTACCACCACTGGACACACAAGACTCTGCACCTACTGGTCTGTGACTGTCCTGGTGTCATGGCATGTGCTTCATGAGTCTGAAGAGGACTTATGGATTGTTATCGGAGATGGGCCAATATGGGACTTATGGCCTTGAACTGGACTGAGTTGAGATGTTTTCTTAATGTACAGTTGCTTTTGTATATAAAACTCTTTTTTATGCACACAGAGAGATTCTATGGATTTGTTTCTCTAGTCTACCTGGACTAACACATTCGTTTTTAAGTTTCTTTGAAAGATAGTTGATTGGGCTGAGCCCCGGTGGCGTAGTGGTTGTGCACGGGTCTGTGGCCCCCTGGGACGGAGGTTCAATTCCAGCAGTGGGGCTGGACCTCCTACTCCCACCACCGGAGAGCAGTGATGCCCCCTCTCCCCCCAAAAAAGAAAGAAAGATAGTTGATTGTTAAAAACAAAACAAAACAAAACAAAAAATAAATAAATAAGCAAGCCTTGTGTCTAAAGTCCAACCTTCAAGGAATTCAACAAATCTGGAAATCATAAAGTATTTTGGAGTTTTCA
The DNA here is from genome assembly GCA_004026705.1 of Nesogale talazaci. Taxonomy (NCBI): domain Eukaryota; kingdom Metazoa; phylum Chordata; class Mammalia; order Afrosoricida; family Tenrecidae; genus Nesogale; species Nesogale talazaci. The sequence continues at coordinate 11,967 of PVJH01032001.1, forward strand.
AAGTATGTCAGGCATACAGTCAGAGACAAGACAGGAGGGAGAAATGTAATTGTGAATGTTTTATAAAGATGTTGTGGCAGTCGTGTACTCTGTCAATTTCATGATTGGGAGTCTAGGGGTGGAGTCTAGCTTGTCAATCTGGAGATAGTCAATGAGTAGCCAGTGAGGCCTCTGTGTGGGCATGGCTTTCTCCTGAAAATTCTGGGAAGTCTCATGGTATTTCCCAATTGCAAAAGAGAGACTTGACTTTCAGTCTCTGAGAGACGAACTACTGACAAGACGAGATGACAGCATGCTGATCAATCCTGATTCCTGGAGAACAGAGGAGCTTGAGGAGAAGCCACGTGGGCTTTCCCTGATGGAACCAAACCTGTGGGGCCAGAGAAGCCACAGAGAGACTCCTGCCAGCATTGAGATGTTTGTACTGCCAATGGATACTGCTGATGGACCCTGAGCCCTGGAAACGAGGAGCCCTGGGGAGACCCCTGCCAGGCCCGGGATGCCTCTACTCCAGCTGGATACACAAGACTCTGCATCCACTGGCCTGTGACTTAATGAGTTGGAAGGAGATTTTATGGTCTGGTATCGGACATATGGGCTAATATCGGACTTATGACCTTGGACTGGACTGGGTTGGGGTGCTTTCTCGATGTTCCATTCCTCTTGTATAAAGACCTTTCCGCTATATCCATAGGCATGTCTATGAATTTGCTTCTCTAGTCTACCCAAACTAACACAGATGTTATCTCAAAGTAAACCATACTGTATTGTCCAGGTTTAGAGCCAGCACACCAAACAAAAAGACCTGAATGTAGGTTGAGTTCCCCCAAAAGCAGACTGGGAGATGGAGCTTAGTGTGTGGGAGACTTAGTAAGGAGTGAGAGAAGGCAGGAGAAGCCAAGTGGGCAGGGTGAGAAGGCCAGCTATAACTGTCAACCCAGCAACAGCCTTGGCCAAGCCCCTGGGACATTCTGGAGTGATACCGGTATGGAGGCAAAGTCCTGGGCTTTCATAAGATCCATGCCTCGGTCACTAGATGTGAGCTCCCTCAGAGAGGGAATGACCTTGGGTCACATAGCTCTCTGCAGCTGAGAATCATCTTTATAACAACAGAAAGGGCTGAGCCCCGGTGGCGTAGGTGGTTGAGTGCGGGACTGCAGCCCATGGACTTGGCGGTTCAAATCCAGAGGCGGCTCTCAGGAGCAGCGCTGGGTAGCGCCCACGACCACCAGAGGCAGTGATGCCCCCCCCCCCCAAAAAAAAGCAACAGACAGCAGAAAGCTGTCTTAGCAGCTGGGACAATAATTACTTCTTGAAATGATTTCTGATGAAAGCGGGATCTGAACAGCACTTAATAGTATCCACCAGAGAACCAATAACCCAATAGTACATATAAAATAGGATAGGACAAAACAAGAAAACCTCAAATAACTCAGCATAGTTAAAGAGGAAAGAAAAAAAGAACAAGGAACCAGATGGAACAAATAGAAAGATGTTAGACCTAAACAAACTATATCAAAAATCACAATGTAAATCAATTCTGAACAGTCCACTTAAAAAGGCAGCCTTTGGAGTTCACGTAGGCTAAAATTCAAAAGAAGTTTTGAAAGCATACCAGGCAAACAGTAATTATATGAATGGTGGACTATCTTAATTTCATTGAAAAATAGCATTCGGAACAAGGACTATTATCAGAGGATGAAGACCATTTCATCATAATTGAGTCTACTTATCAGAAAACATAACAATTCTGAATGTGTATGCCCCAAGTAACAGAGCTTCAAGCACGTGAAGCAAAAAGGGAAACAACTGTGAGGAAATAGGAGGTTTTAACCTTCCTCTTTCAATGATCAACAGAAAATCAGTTGAACACGACCAACCACCTTGACCTTCCTGTGATTTCTTGAGGCGTTCTGGTGGCAATACTGGGTTATGTGGTGGGCTGTTCACGTCAAGGTCAGCAGTTCAAAACTCCCATCCCACGGGAGTTCAGGAAACTGACAGGGCCAGTTCTACCCTATCCTATACAACACATGCAAACATGTGGCCCTGCCGTCGCAGTAGTAATGATATAAAAGAGACCTGGGCTGAGCCCCGGTGGCGCAGTGGCTGTGCACGGGACTGCGGCCCACTGGGACGGAGGTTCAATTCCAGCAGTGGGGCTGGGCCTCCTACTCCCACCACCGGAGAGCAGTGATGCCCCAAAAACCAAAAAACAAAACAAAAAAAAAGAGACCTGCATGTGAAACAGGTGGGGGAAGGCAACACACATAGGTAGATAGGCTTGACAGAAGATAACCCGACATGTTTCTACATGTCCTGAATATAAAGCATTCAGGGGCAACATTGTAAGAACTCAACAGACAATTACCACAAGGAGATAAGTCACGGGGGTGGGAACTCAGAATCATAGTCTTGAGAACATCAAGGTCAACAACTGGCATCACATAGTCCACAAGGACAATGTTCAATATCCTGCTTCTGGGAGTACTGACTGGAGTCTGAATACCTTTTCCATGGCCATGTAAGCTGCAACTCAGTCTCTTTCTCTCTGAAGCCCGAAATAATAAATCCAAAGGATGAGCAAGTCACACAAGACCCCCACAACCCAGAGACCAGAAGGACTACATGCTCCCCAGTGACTACTGCTGACTGCCTCCGAAAGGGACCGGCTCTGTCTCCACTGTACTGTCTTTTTCCAGCCAGATTCTCTACCTCACTGCCGTGACTACACGGAACTCACAGACAATTGTCATGATCAAGGAGTCTACTCAGAAAGTTAGCAGGTTATGGTGCAGGCCGATCCTTGCATGTGCTGTGTGAGGCTGAAGAGGAATTCGTGGGTTCTTATCGAACTTAGGGGCTAACATCGAACTTAGGGACTTGAGCTGGATTGGGGCTGTTTATTGATGCATAATTACTTTTTGATATAAAGTTCTCTTGTACACATATATGAGTGTCAATGAATTTGTTTCTCTAGTCAACCCATGTTCTAACACACAGTCATTTTCTTTCTCTGTAGGTCTTTTCAAAACCAAATGCCTTCTCATGGTTCTCCTTGGGCTCAGATAAGGTCCCCTACTCTGCTGTTGGTCTTCAAACAAAAGCCATTTCTTCCAAGCAATTACTAACTCCCCTTGGAGCACAGCCAAGCAAGTGCACGATCAAAGTGGGTTTCTAAGCTCTCTGTAATCATGATTGATTTCCTATTTTACAGTACCAGGTAAGAGAAACATTCAATATCCACAATGCAGTCAAACAAACATTTAATCCTTTTAATCATACCCCAATGTGATATTCTCTTTTCCACCCCGGGACTGATCTCCATTAATGTGCATAGTAAAGTGATCAGATTCTAAGCAGGACACCATTGACTGGTGGGGGGGGGGTGTCTTGATTAAAAATTTGGTCTATATGGAGCAACAAAAATGTTCTTAGGATGCAAAGATAGTATTATATTAATTTTAATTTTGGGAGGCATCACTGCCCTCTGGTGGGAGTAGGAGACCCAGCCTTGCTCCTGGAGAGCTGCTGCTGGAATTGAACTGCCAACCCAGTGGGCTGCAGTACTGCATACAACCACTATGCCACTGGGGCTCAGCCCTTAATTTTACTTTGTTTTTTGTTTTTGTTTTTTGGGGCATCACTGCCCTCTGGTGGTGGGAGTAGGAGGCCCAGCCTTGCTGCTGGATTTGAACCTCCAACCCAGTGGGCTACAGTCCTGCACACAACCACTACACCACTGGGGCTCAGCCCTTTAAGTATAATTTTAAAATGCTGTGGGATGTTGTTAAATTGTTACAAAGTGGAATGTCTGATCACCTTACTGCTATACTATAGGCATGGACCTCTAACAGGGTGGGTTCAATAGGTCCCAGGACCCTATCAGTTATCTATTGCCTAACCAGCCTGACCTGTGTCCCAGGCCACTTCAGAAGCAGCCCTTTTCTCCCTCTGCTGTAGCATATAATTTGTTACATTCCTCAAAGCAATTACAAAATAACAACCAAAGTAACCCTCTAAGAATACAAAAGCTTCACAAAAGAATGACCCTCATTCTTTCTTTCTTTTTTTTTTTTTTGGTGGGGGGCATCACTGATCTCCGGTGGTGAGAGTAGGAGGCCCAGCCCCACTGCTGGAATTGAACCTCTGTACCAGTGAGCCGCAGTCTCGAGCTCAACCACTACGCCACCGGGGCTCAGCCCCCTCATTCTTTGTTTGAACTTTTTTTTTTTTTAGTTTTTTTTTTTTGAGGGGGGCATCACTGCCCTGGTGGTAGGAGTAGGAGGTCCAGCCTTTGCTCCTGTGAGCTGGAATTGAACCTCCATCCCAGTGGGCTGCAGTCCCGTGCACAAGCACTACACCACCGGGGCTCAGCCCCTCATTCTTTCTTTTACCCAGTCCTCTGATTGCAGTCCATCTGGAGCTCACTGCAACAAATCCCACTCCTGGCTCCAATGGCTGTCTCACACAGACATGACTTTTTTCAGCTAGGTTCTTAATCAACCGCCATGACCACAGACAGAGAATTCACAGACAATGGTCATGATCAGTGGGGTTTATTCGGGAAGTTAACTGATTGCATTGCATGTGAGAGATGCTCGGGATGCAGCTGCGGGTCTCTCTCTCTCTGGCCTTCTCTCGAGCCTTCAGTCTCTTGGCCTGGCCTCTGCCACTGTGATGGGCAACGATCTTTGGAGGCTGCTAACCAATGTACAAAAGGGAGGCCACTCCGCTAAAAGCCTTAGGCACACAGCCCTATAGGTCAGCACACCCAGCTCCCCCAACTAACTGCCCAGAAGTTCCCCTCCCTCCAGGTGACAACCTCCTGCTCCAAAGCACTCCGCTTTCCTCGCTCCCCGGCCTGGGAAGCCCCCTGATCTGTCTCATGTTCGGTTTCTATGTAACCTCTGCCGCTCTCCTGGCGTCGAAGCTAGCTCCTGGATCAAAGAGGTTCATTGTGTAGGGATATTGGGGTCCCAAGGACAGCCTCCACGCCTAGCTCTGGCTGGTGATGAGCCCCCAGCCTCACTGATTCTGAGATTGCTCACTTTATAGCCAGCAGGAAGGCAATCAGTCACAGCTCAGTCACAGGAGACAAGCAGCAGCTCCCTTCACCTTGGGACCCACACTCAGCAGGAGCATGAGGGTCCTTTGGTGAGTGTCACAAGGGCTCAGGCTACAGGAGCCGCCGTGAACAAAAGGCCAGGCTTGCGGGTCTGATAGAGACTGGTGGAACTCCCAAGATTATGGCCCTTAGTCATCTTTGGATCAAGTCTAAAACCGAACTCGCCACCTCCACCCCCAGCTCAACTTTCAGTCTAACAATACGCTGGTTGATAAGGTAACACCACTTTCATTAAAACCCACAACCATACAAGATCAAAGGGGCAGTAGGTGCCGGGGAGAAAGCACAGACGAATGGAGCCAGAGTACACAGAGGAAGTGGAAAGAGTGCTGTTAGATTGTAGGGACTGCATTCAGCATCATAAAGCAAACTGCATACGAACAGTTGCGTGGGATAGGAATCTGCTCAGTAAACTTTCACCCTAGTCACAATAAAAAGTTCTTTTTCTTACATATATGAAATATAGTTATGGCAGCACCTAGAGAGAAATGTAAGAGGGGGTTAGTCCCCACCCCCACAATGTCCCCCCCCCCTCAAAGCTATGTATCTAAATATTTTTACAAAACAACCTCATCACCTTCGCAATACTCTCCGTGACAATACATTTGTCACATCTGTGACTCCATTCTTGGAGACATTTTTCAAACGCACCTCCCTCGTTTTTTTCCTCACCTCTTCTACATCGTCAAATTGCTGTCCTTTCATGTCCCTCTGCATTCATGGCAACAAAAAGAAGTTGCAAAGAACAAGGCCAGGTAAGCAAAGTGCTTGGGGCCAGAGAGGCATGCTGTTTTTTGTCCAAAATTGGGACGCTGAGATGGCTGCATAAGCAGGTACATTGTCTGATGGTAAAACCAGTCTCCCATTTGCCACAAACCAGGTCTTTTTGGTCACACACTTACACAACCTTTTCAGACCTTCTAAATAGAAAGCTTGATTTTCTGACCTGGGGGAACGAACTCCAAATGCACTACGTACGAGTCAACATTTTTGTCCATTTGGGAAGTTGGTGGATGTCCAGAACAAGGTTTTTGTTTTTGTTTTTTTTGTTTTGGGGGCATCACTGCCCTCTGGTGGTGGGAGTAGGAGGTCCAGCGTTGCTGCTGGATTTGAACCTCCAACCTAGTGGGCCGCGGTCCCACGCACAACCACTACGCCACCAGGGCTCAACACCCCTCCATCTCTTTTTTTTTGGTACTGTCTTATATAATGCTAAATTATATATAATGCTCTTACATTAGAAAATAAATGCCTTAAATTCCTAATTTCTGTTCCCACCTTGAAATTTTGCAACAGCAGAGAAAACTAAACCTAATTGGAAGGAAATAAAAAAGTGTGGAAATAAATAAGGATTTGATTAATAACACCAGTAAACCTCTAGCTAGATTGAGAAAATGAAAGGGGATCATTACAGAGACTATTATAAGGCTAAAATGAGACTATTATGAAAAAAGTTATGCTAATAAATTTCACAACTTAGGTAAAAGGGGACATTCCTTAGAAGATCAAAATTATCAAAATGGGGCTGAGCCCCGGTGGCATACGTGGTTGAGTGCGGGACTGCAGCCTACGGGCTTGGGGGTTCAAATCCAGCGGCAGCTCTAAGGAGCAGCACTGGGTAGCGCCTATGACTACCAGAGGCAGTGATGCCCCCCCCAAAAAAAATTATTAAAATGAACAAAACTAAAAACTTGAGGTTGTCACTATGAAATATTGAAGAACAAATAAAACTAATACTATTCAAACTCTTGAAATAGAGGGTACTTTTCCTAACTTCTTTTTTTTGGGGGGGGGTGTATCACTGCCCTCTGGTGGTTCTGGGAGCTACCCAGTGCTGCTCCTGAGAGCCGCCGCTGGATTTGAACCGCCAAGGCCGCGAGCCGCAGTCCCGCACTCAACCACTTAACGCCACCAGGGCTCAGCCCTCCTAACTCCTTTTAAGAGTCCGGTATTAATAACTGGTTATAGATATTTCAAGAAAATGGAACTACAGAACACTATTACTTATAAACATATACTTCTATCCTATCAACTTCTTCATATTTCTGTCAAGGCATCTAACAACAAACAGGTAGGCATGATATTTGAAATGATGTCACTTTAAAACATGGAGGAAAATGAATGGATTCATAAATATAAGGTATTTGGAAATCTGCTTAGCCATATGGTTAAAAAAAAAAAGTAGAATTAGAATCATGCATCAGACCTACCAGCATAAATTCCAAATGGCTTTGAGATCTAAATGTAAAAAAGTCTTACGAGAAAGCTTAGGTGAATTCATTTATAATTTGGGAGTAGGGAGAGTGTTGTGTTATGATTCAGACTCTAGAAGCCAACAGCATGAAAGTGGTCATTTTTGCGACATAATAATCATAACAATTTTCTAAAATTTGTTCATTTGGTTTTTGGTTTGGGTTGTACCAAAAAAACCCAAACAAAACAAAATTAAAACTAGTAAAATCAAAGGACAGATGGCAAACTGGGAGAAAATATTTGCAGTTTCTAGCCAAAACGATTATCTGGAAATCTCTTAAAAATTGAAAAGGGGGCTGAGCCCCGGTGGCGTAGTGGTTGTGCGCAGGTCTGCGGCCCACTGGGACGGAGGTTCAATTCTAGCAGTGGGGCTGGGCCTCCTACTCCCACCACCGGAGAGCAGTGATGCCCAAAAAACAAAAACAAAACAAAACAAAAATTGAAAAGAAAAATGCCAGAGATCCAATGTAAAATTGATGACAAATATAACCACCATCACGACCAACAAAATAGAGAGAGCTAATAATGTTTTTGTTGGTGGTGTCACTTATCCTCAAGTCACCTTTAACTAATAGCGATCCCATGAACTGTACAGTCTCGAGCCATCTTTATAATTGTTATGCTTAGTCCTTTGTTGCAGCCACTGGGAAAATCTGGCTCGTTGTGTTTTAGCTATTTTGCTAAATCCATTCCTAGGTATCTAATGTTTTTATTTTCTACCTTTAAAAATTGTCCTGAAACTTACATAACAAGACATTGGCCAACACAACTTCCATATTCACAACTCAATGACACCAATTACATGTGCCATGCTATGCATCACGGTCACCATCCCACTGCCATTCATATAAACTCAATGCCAACAAGACAACTCTTCCTCTCCTCCGTAATCAGTAAGCATTTTTGTTACCAGCCTCCAACAACCAAAGGGCCAGGAGGCGCAGTTGTATGGCGATAATGTATAAAGACTGTAGTAAAATCATTGGCGGTAGGAAAGATAGGAGATTAAAATAAAGGAGTCAGGCATTTTATGGTAGCATGTTGACCTCAGTTCTTGATGGTCCATGCAGAACTGGGAGAAGTGAGAGAGCCTTTACTATCTTGAGACATTTATAAAGTAGCCACGAGAAGTGCATTTTCAGTAGCTATATGCCTCATAAGGTGGGCGGTATCTACATGAAGGTCTCTGAGCTCACAGGTGAGGAAACCTAATACCTAATGCATTGGGGGAAGGTACAGGGGAAGTTGAGCATCACAGCAGGAAGACAGTAAAAGTATCCTGTCAGGTTCTATAGAGAGATATAATCAATCGTGGGCTCACTTTAAGGCAGCATTGCTGCTAAGGGGGAGAATCTGTGGGAATGATTTTTTTTTTGGGGGGGGGGAGTAGGAGGCCCAGCCTTTGCTCCTGTGGAGCTGCTGCTGGAATTGAACCTCCATCCTGGTGGGCTACAGTCCACACACAACCACTACACCACCGGGGCTCAGCCTGGGAATGACTTTTTTTTTTTTTGGTATCACGGCTCTCTGGTGGTGGGAGTAGGAGGCCCAGCCCCACTGCTGGAATTGAACCTCTGTCCCAGTGGGCCGCAGTCCCGCGCACAACCACTATGCCACCGGGGTTCAGCCCCAGGAATGACTTTTAAAGGATATTGTACTTGGACTTTACCTCTATTGTATCAAAGTAGAGACTTTGCTACATTGGAATACCAGTTTTCCAGATTCCCTCTGTTACAAGTTAGGGAACAGAGTCCTTGTCATATTTCCTTTAGTGTCAGTTTCCCACATTTACTTATTTCATATATCTGGGATCATATAGTATTTGTCTTTTTGTGACTTATTTCATGCAGCGAAAAGTTTTCAAGGTGGCTGAGCCCTGGTGGCCTAGTGGTTGTGTACGGGACTGTGGCCCACAGGGTTGACAGTTCAAATCCAGTAGCAGCTCTCCAGGAGCAAGGCTGGGCTTCCTACTTCCACCAGGGCAGTGATGCCACCGGGAAAAAAAAAAGTTTTCCAGGTTCATCCATGTTGTAACATGCATCAGAACTTAAATTCTCTTTATGGCTATATATTTCATTGTATGTACACATCATATTTTGATTATCCTTCCATGTATTGATGGACAGTTAGGTGGGTGTCACCTTTTGTCTATTGCAAACAGTGCTTCAAAGAGAATCAGACGTGTTTCAGTTTATATTCCAATTTCCCCAACAGCTTTATTGGCATATAATCCACATATCATCCAATAGTTCATTCATTCCATCCATCAAGGGGAGTTATACAGTCACAAATAGATCTTTGTGTGTGTGTGTGTGTGTGGGCATCACTGCCTCTGGTGGTTGTGGGCGCCACTCAGCGCCACTCCTGAGAGCTGCCCCTGGATTTGAACCACCAAGCCCGCTGGCTGCAGTCCCGCACTCAACCACTTACACCACCGGGGCTCAGCCCCACAAATAGATCTTTAGTCCTTCCCTCTTCCCCGTGATCATATGGCTTCAAACTGAGTTGTGCAATCACTGTCAGTTCCAGGGCCCTCCCTACCCTGTTTATATTCTTGCCTTCAATTTTTCTGACTGTACCGTAGGATTGGGATTGTTGGATCATATGGTCGTTCTATGTTCAACTTTTTGAGGAAGTGACAAAATGTTTTCCACTGTGACGGCACCACTTTACATTCCCACCAGTAATGGGTGTGTGTTCTAGTTTCTTCACAACCTTGACAAATAATTGCTGTTAAGTCAAAATGTGATATCAGCAATGATATCCTTCACCCCCTCCCCATTCTCTTCTAAATCTGATTTAAATTTCTGACGACTCCGTTGATGCAACTATTTTTGAGTGATCTCTAGCAGAATTTTACTTACATGTGACATTGATATTGTTGAACCACTTCCACGTTCTGTCGGATCATCTTTCTTTGGAATGGACATGGTACAGATCTTTTCCAGTTATTCAGAGAACTGTTTCCCAGATCTCAAATTTTCGAGGGATAGATGTTAGCAGTTCCAGAGTGATGCCTGGCTTTTAAACATCCCACTTGGTACTCCATCTGTTCCCGGAGCCTTCAGTGCACTTCAGAGTTCTTCCTCCAAGACCATATATAGGTTCTTGATCATACGCCATTTCTTCAAGTGATTAGATGGCGCTCGCTTCTTCTGGGCACACTAACTCTTTGTATTCCTTCTATCTTCTTTTGATGCCTCCAGCACCATTTAATATCCCATAGGATCCTTGAATGTTGAAACTCAAGGAAAGTCCAGTCAAGTACATACAGCAATTCCAAAATTCCACCAGGCAAGGATTGTATCCCTTCTTCTTGCTCCTTAGGTCTGAGGGAAGGCGATAGTCAGGGGTTAGAATCCCCGAGTAGATTAATGATTTATTGCTGCATACCAATATTACCATTGGCTTTAAAAGGCTTAAAGCATGCCCATTTACTATCTTGAATTTCTGTGGGAGAAGACTCAAGGTTTAACTTAGCTAGGTCTTCTGCTTCAGAATCTCTTACAAGGTTACATCCACAGCTTCGACCAGGTGTATGGTCTCCTTACAGAAGTGGTTTTCAACCTTCCTTATGCCGCAACCCACTAACATGGTTCCTCATGATGTGGTAAGCCTCCCAACCATAAAATTATTTATTTTTTTTGTGGGCATCACTGCCTCTGGTGGTCATGGGTGCTACCCAGTACCAGAGCCACTGCTGGATTTGAACTGCCAAGCCCATGGGCTGCAGTTCCGCATTCAACCACTTATGCCACCGGGGCTCAGCCCACCATAAAATTATTTTTTTT
>PVJH01032002.1:0-23164 GCA_004026705.1 Nesogale talazaci
CAGATCACACAAGAGATTCTAAAACATTCCCCCTGGTCGCAGAGCCAATGTTGCTGTGGAAATGCACATGGCAACAGGTCCACACACGCGGATGGGCTGTAAGCCACTTACAACCCTCTGTTGGATGTCCTAGTTGGCGGTTCTTGTGAGAGAGCTGGAGGAGGACTCCCCTGTGCTGGACTCTGAAGCCCTGGCCAGGGCCAGTGTGGCCCTGGGAACTCTGTATGTATCCACACTGGGAGGAAGAAAAGGGGCCTTTCTCACCCTTTGACCCTTAGCATCTGCTCGATGGTGTCTGGGAGAGGGGTGTTGAAGCTCTCGGGGAGGAACAAGGTGAGGATGGCCGTCAGGATCGTCAGACTTCCCATGAGGATGTAGGGCAGGAAGCGGTCATAGGCACCTAGGACACAGCAGGCAGAGCCCTGAGTCGGAGGGTGCCGTGACACCGGCCTTCTCTCCACCCCGTACATGAGGGGGGAGGGGTCTCTGTGAAGCAGCTCACCAGTCTTCCTGGCCTTGGCAGCTGCCACAGGCTGAGCTGCCTGATTGGCATCTGGCACCAGATAGGCCTTACCACCCAGAGCTGGTCAGGCGTGCCTGAGGTTCAGCCCTGCCTCTGGTCCAGGAGGAGTGGGGGCTGAGCCACAGCGAGGACTATTCCCATTTCTAAGGAACCCGAGGTGCTTGTCCACGGCCGGGATTGCTCCTCCTCTTCCTCCTCCTCCCCCTTGCCAGGTGTTTCATAATCTGTGTGGCTTGCCCCCAGGCTGTGCAGGACATGTTTCTGCTTGTCAGTGGTAGGCAGCATGCGCTGTGCACAGAGCACTCCCGGGCACTCTCCGACTGGGTGCCATGGCTCCCCACAGATGTGCGGGGAAACAGGAGCTGCGGGTGTGTGTGTGTGATCTTGTGAGGGACAGAGCTGACACTCTGCTCATAAGCTCACTCAAGGGCGCTCTGTCTGCAGTCTAAACCCGCAGGGACTGTGGGGGTGGGGAGTGCTCCGTTTGAACCATGCTCAGTTCACCAGATTCCTGAGTTGGACCCACTCTCCTTTGTGTTCCTTTCAGACTCGTATTCCAAGCTCTGTTTTGCCAGCTATGTAGGTAGACTGGCTTTGGAAACCTTGCTGCTGTTGCTGAGGATAAGTATTCGCGGATGTTTGGACCCTTCCCTACTTGTGGCTAGCAAATCTATCATTTTCTAGTCCCAAGTCCGTCTCTCGGAGTGCACGTGGACTGGACTGCCTCTCCACTGTTGGCTGAGTCTCTGTTGACAAGCAAGGTCCAGCTCCCATAAATGCCAAACCGTACTGCATTGCCCTCCCCCCACTCCCCACTGTGCCTATGTGCCCAGGCCCGGGGAGACCCCTTTGCACATGACTTACCCAGGTAAACGAAATAGGGAGACAGGATGCTGCCCAGGCGGGAGGCCATGGAGCTGACCCCCACGCCCATGTTCCTGACCACAGTGGGGTACAGCTCGGCGGTGTACACATAGACCATGGAGAAGGCTGCTGTGATCCCAAACTTGCCCACCATCACCAGGACTGTTGTCAGATAGTGCAGGTCTGCAGGAGCAAAGGAGAGCGGGCGGGCGGGAGTGGGTGCCCACCCAGTGCCCTCGGCCTGCTAGTCAGACACCACTGCTGCTTGGCCGGCTTCAAGCCGACTGCGTCCCTGTCTGAGGGGAGGAAGCGCCTATAATCTCCTACTGTCATCTGATGGATGGCCTGGGTGCCCTCTAGGAACTGCACCCCAGCGGGGAACCCAGAACCTGTGGTTCTTTTTGTGTGTGTGTGGGGGGGGGGGGCATCACTGCCCTCCGGTGGGAGTAAGAGGCCCAGCCTTGCTCCTGGAGAGCTACTGGTGGACTTGAACCGTCAACCCTGTGGACTGCAGTCCCGCACACAACCACTATGCCACCACAGGTTCAGCCCTGAACCTGTGGTTCTTAATATCACATCCAGCTCCTGATCTGTGACCGGGCTTTCTCTGCGCAAAAAGGTCTCAGACCCGCATCACCTGGCTCTTTCCCTCCCGTGTCCCATTCTCTAGCCTCCTCCCTGCTGCCCTGCCCCAGAGAGGCTGGCTCTCCCTGCTCTGTGGAACTGTTGCCAGGCATCTTTGTTCCTTTGGCTGTCGGACTGTGAGTCCCTGGGGGTGGAGGTCAGAGGTGGGGGCGGAACCTCACTGGTTTCCTTCTGCTTCCTCAGCACCGGGCCCAGCCCAGGGTTGCCCCTCTGTAAGGATGCACCTGCAGCCATCAGGAGCACAGGGATGTGGGTAGAGAGCGAAATCAGCCCAGGACTCCTCCCTCCTGTCCCCCGAAAAGAAGGGTATTTAGGTCTCAGGAAGTAATGCCTCTGGATTTTTAGGTCAGGAGCCCGTGGATGCGGGCGGGCCGTGGGAAGCGTGGGCTGTGTTTACATGCTGGGGCGGGGCGGCCTGGTGGAAACCCATCCCACAGGGTCCCTACCGGGGGGCACCAGCTGCAGGAAGAGAAGAACGCTGCCACCCAGGAAGAGGGCCGTGGCCATGGAGTAGCGCCGAGGCAGATACTGCAGGAGCAGCCAGGCCACGGTGTAGGCTGGGACTTCGACCACCGCCGAGAAGAAGCAGTTGAGGTAGATGTCTCCGTGCAAGTTGGGCGTGTCCAGGGAGAGCCCGAAGTAGCCCACGGAGATTGTCATCCTGGAGCAGGGCACAGGGGAAGGAATGCTGGAAACGCCCCCTCCCCCCCTCCCAAGGCTGGGGGGGGGGGGCAGCTGGGGAGCTAACTGCGCATGTGCATCTCCTTGGGACACAGGAGCACGTCTCCCGCTTCCAGAGGAATGCTGGTCTCTCTACAGAAGAGGCTTTCATGCTTCAGAGACACTTGACCGATGTAAAAAACAAAAACAAAACCCAAAACATTCGAACCCACTTCTTGACTTTAAAATTTCTCGGCTGGGGCACTTACAGAAGCTGCTCCCCTACCCCAACCCTCTCTGGCCAGCACACGAGGAAGAGTAGACTGGGAAAGGAGGCAGCTATTGGGTGGAGTCAGACATCAGGTGGAAAATACTTGGCAGACCATCCCTGGCCACGAGCCTGCAGGGGAGGCTGGTTCAGGGCAGTGAGGCCAGGCCGGGCCACGCCTGCAGGAGGAGGCCAGCGAGGCCCCTACCCCGCCCATTGCCCCGAGCCTGGGCCTTGGTGAAGGCGGGGTCTCTTGCACTCATCTGCGGGGTGACATAGCAGCTGGTGCCCTCAGAAGGGGCAAGTGTGCTCCAGTCCCTGGGGAATCCCGAGAGCAGCTCGGGGGCCCTGTGAGCCACACAGACTGCCAACCTGGGGTGCCGGCTGAAGTGGGGCCAGGGCCACTGCCCCGAGGGATCCTGGACTTTTCTTCGGACAGGGGTGGTTCAGAGTTGCCCTGGGAACACAAGGGGCTGCCTGCGCCAGCCTGGCTGAGTCTGGATGCCGAGGGGAAGCCCGACCCCCTCCCATTGTCTGACTCGCCCAGCTCTGACCCCTTGGACTTGGGCTCTGACCACTGGACACCAGTTATCCAGGCTTGTGGATGTGGCCCTCCCTGACAAAGGGTGAGCTCCTGGTGAGCAGGACCCTGAAGAGGACAGCCAGCCCTGCCCCTGCCTCGGGGACAGTCCAGAGGGCAGAGCTCGGCCACGCCACTGGAAGAACAGGCAGCCTCCCTCCCTAAGCTGGGAGAAGTGGGGGTCTCCATGTTCAGAGGTGTCCTAAAACAGCAGCTCTTCTCCTCAGCTACTGCTGGTGACTGGGCAGGGCGGGAGGGGCTACATGGACCCCAAGGAGCACAGATTGACCCCGGGGCCTGGCGTGATCCCCAAAGACCCTGTATTCCTCCCCAAAGCCTCCACGGTGCTCTTCACCCTTGTCTGCCGAGGGCCCATCAAAGGCAGCGCGGTGGCATGGCCTTTTCTTCCACTGCCAGGCACACTTCCTTCCCTTCCGGACGCACGCACGCACGCACGCACGCACGGCAGCCCTCCAGTTTGGGGCCTGTGACTCATCTGTGAACAAATAGGCTGGTCTGGGAGCCCCAGGCCGGTCTCACTCACGCACCACAGAATGATGGACATGATGGTGACCACACGGATATTTCGGGTCTGCAGCAGGTCCAGAATGCTGTGCGACTCCTGCTTCTGAGAACTGAGGTCTTGTAGCTGCGGGGAGACACGGGAGAGGGAGAAGTCAGAGAGGACGACGCGCATCCAGGCACAGGCCCGCAAACCTGGCTACTTAGCTGGCTGCGTTTCGGAGTTGGGGTGAGGCGGGGGTTCCTTCTTGAAGAGAAGGACGAGGACTGCCCTTGGGACTGGTAATGTCCTCCCAGCTCTAGTCGGTAATGGGGCAGAGTGAGCATGTGTGCGTGCGTGCATGCGTGCGGAAGGAAAGAAGAGGGCCAGTCCCTGGGAGGCAGTGGCTGCGGCTGCTGAGTCCAGGCTGAGCCTCCCTCCACCCCTGGTCAGTGGCCACATTCCAGGGAGGCCTCCAAACATTCCTTCTGGGGGCTGGCTCCCTGCCCTCTGGGTCAGACACTCACACACACACACACACACACACACACACACACACACACACACGTTGTTATTGAACCTGATATGTTAAAAGAATTCATGTTTGGGGCCCTCAAGCCACGTCTGCCCAGCTCACTACCCCACTGGAGGGAGAAAAATGTCAGATAGGAAAACAGGAAAATTGACCTGCGCTTCACCCGGAGTAACATCCTATGAAATCCGGCCCAGCCAACCCCATTAATAAACCACATGTCTAAACACCCTGACGGTGCTTTTCTCAAGCAGACCCAGCCTGGGCGCTTGTTTCCCCCACCCCCCGCCCCTCTAGAGAGCAGGTCAACAGAAGGTCAGCGTCTTACAGGATCCCTGAAATAGCCGTGTTTCTCACAGATGCCCGTGGGCCCAGCGGGCTCACCCGGGCTGACCCCTCTGCAAAGCAGCCCCAGGCTTCCCTGCCGGCCTGGCCCTGTCCGGAGCACGCTCAGTGGGAGCTGGGGGCAGCCACAGCGTTGTCAGGAAGCCAGCCTGCTGCCTGTGGCTGCCAGTCTCGTTGCCACCAATCACTCATCTCTTCTTCCCAAGCTCCGGCCCGCTGCCCTCTGAGTTGGAACATCTCTAGTTGCTGCCTCGCAGTGG
Source organism: Nesogale talazaci (assembly GCA_004026705.1). Classification (NCBI taxonomy): domain Eukaryota; kingdom Metazoa; phylum Chordata; class Mammalia; order Afrosoricida; family Tenrecidae; genus Nesogale; species Nesogale talazaci. The sequence continues at coordinate 5,180 of PVJH01032002.1, forward strand.
CTGGACCAGTCAGCTCAGAGACCCTCCAGAACCACGCTGACCAGCAGGCTCTGTAGCCAGCCGTGGTGGCGCTGCCAGGTAAGCACTGGACTGCCAGCAGCGAGGCCTGATGGCTCCCCACCACCAGCCGCTCTGAGGGAGAAAGAGGTCTGCCCCCGTGAAGACTGACAGTCTCAGAAGCCTTCCCCATGGCCTGAATGGACGGCTGCCATTGGGCTGAGAAGCCCTGCTGGCTACAGACAGGGTCCAGGAAGAGGAAACAGGAAGGAGAAGCAAGGACCAGGGACCTGGCCCAGCCTACTCATGGCGTGTGAGACGGCCAGGGCCAAAGGAGGGGTGGGGACACGCAGCACACAGGGCCCGGCTAGACTCTCGGAGCCGGAGCCAAGCTCACCGCTGGTGGGTGGGCCGAGGCTGTAGATGCCTAACTCCCCCATCCCTTGCTTCACTGGCTCGCTGTGGTTTTAAGATGACCAAACTGCTCAAGGCATGAGAAACCGTGACTTCCAAAACGCGGACCTCCATGAAAGCCCCCTTAGTCACGAGAGGGCCGTGTGACCCAGAGCCATGGCCAGCCGGGGAAGCCGGAGAGAAAGGAAGCTGCAGCCTCGGGGCCGGGCAGGGGGTCCACGAGGCACTTACCTCGGCTGGGTCAAAGATGGCCGTGGTGAGAGTGATCCTGTTGACTAGAGCGGCCTTGCGGATGATGCCCTCGGCCTCGTGGAACCGGCCCTGGGAGATAAGCCATCTGGGGGACTCGGGGATGAACCTGGAAGACAAGGAGGCACACTGCTGAGGCCCTCTTGCCTTGTGATTTCCAGATTTTTTTTTTTGGGGGGGGGGCACTACATGGAGGTATGAAATGAAGTCTCACAGAGCCAGGCTTCCAAGGAACACCTGCTGCCTACAGGGCAGGAGAGGAGATGGGCCACAAGGGGCTCAGGTGGTCCTGAGTGCCGGCTAGTTCCTGGGCATGACAGAGCACAAACCGTGCAGGGGCTAGAACCCCACACAGGGCCCTGGGATGTGCCCTGGGCTGCTCATGCATGGTCAGAGCTTCAACCCCACCGGCTGCTGTGCGGGAGGAAGCGACAGTCACAGAACCCTGACCCTGGGTTGCTATGGGTCAGAGTGAGTCCTTGGCAGCGGGTTGGATTTGGTTCAGAGAGGCAGTCTGGTGGAATCCTAAGAGCAGTAGTGCCACCTGCTGGCTGTTGAGGGACAGGAGCAGGGGAGGCTCCTGTGCAAGCTTACAGGGGAGGTCTCCTCTCCACCCCCAGCCTTCAAGTGCCACCTCCCACCACCCCAACACAGAGCAGCTTCCTGTAATCCTGCACTAACCCTAGCCTGGAGTTCACCCTCACCGGCCAAGCCCTAACCTAACCCATCCCAAAGATTTTCAGACTCAGCCCAAAAGAACACCGTTATGCAGGCATCGGAGTGCTCCGAGCCTTGTGGGGCTTATTTTCGACCTCACTGTGACTGTAACCCTGGAATGTTCTCAGCCCCAAGAAGGCTGGGGAGCGCAGCCTCCCCACCTGGTGGGGTGAGTCCTGCCTCAGTCCCCCTGCTGGTGTTCCAGCCATCCCTGCCTGTGGAATGGTCTGTGGAGTTGGGGGGGGGGGGGCCCTGCAAATGCTGGTCAGCAGTGTCCCCGCCCAGCCACGCTGTGGGAAAGTGATGTGGCCATCTGCTTCCAGGAAGATTAAGTTTCGAACAGTCCAAGGGGCAATTCTATCCACGATGGCGGTGGGACCAGGCGTGCTTGCCAAACTCCTCAATCTCAGAGGCTCAGATGGAGCCTGGCTTCCTCCCCGGGGCTCTCCGCTCCCCTTGTGTGAGGCAAGAGGCCTCCTCGGTGCCTGCAGCCAGAACCAGGGTTCCTGCTCTCCTGCCGCGGGCTTCATAACGTCCTTTGGGCCATGCTGGCTCCCATGGTGCTTTCACCACATCTCCCCCCTCTCCCTGTCCTCGGACCAACACAAACAGAGCTGAGAAAAAGAGGCTTGAGATCCCCCCTCTCCTTCCCTCCCTCCCCTCTCACCGAAACAATCTCCACTTCCTGTCCCTGTGAGCCCTAACAGGGCCTTGTGGGTTGCTGCTGCCCTCTAGCGCGGGCCAGAAAAGACCACTGTGGACACGGGCCGCACTCACCACCAGAGCACCAAGCACAGCGCCCCCGGCACGGTCAGCGCCAGCAGCAGCATCCGCCAGCCTCGGATGAAGTAAGCAAACAGTGGAAGCAGCATGTAGCCAAATGAATAAAATATGCACACTCCTAACGTGGAGAATATGATGCGGGCTGACTTGCCAAGGATCTCTGTTCCTGTCCAAAACAAGGGGGGAAGTCGCGTTAGCCTCTGCGTCTGGTTGGTTTCCTTACCCCTCCTCCATGGTTTCCTTCGCAGCACGGGGACGCGAAAGCGGCTGGAACTATGTCTCCGGTCCTAAACTCTCAGGAGGGGGGGCTGAATTCCGAATCCAGCCCAGGCTAACCCTTCCCTAGGGACATCTTGGAGTGACCCCCTCAGGCGCCCCAGTGACAGATGCCTCATAAAAATGTCACCGGTTCCCCGTGCCGCATGCTAAGGCGGTCCCCCGAGGGCCCCAAGCTTAAGCCACACAGGAGGAGGAGTCCCTGAGGGTGAAGCCAGCACCTTCAGGGCAGTCCGGCTGACAGCTGTCTACAAACGGGGAGAGGATACACAGGGCCAACTCAAGGACCACAGCCACAGTCAGGATCCTCCAGCAGCAGGGCTGGGGACTTCCCAGCGGGCCCACCACGTTGGCATGCCTATGCCAGGGCCCTGCAGTGTGTGCTCTGAGTTAGCAGCAGCTGGGGGGGGGGGGGCACTCAGACCTATTCCCGCCAACCACTCCTGGCTGTAGATTGGGATGGGCTTAGATGTCTTGCAGAAGAGAGTGTTTGCTTCCTCTGCAAACAGCCAATCATGGACCGTATTCCTTCTACCATGCCTCCCTCTTGACTCTGCCTTGGGTGGGGGCAGGCCCCCTCCAGAGATCATCTTTGGTGAGTTTGAGTAAAATGCCCATTAAGCGACAAGAACAAGCCGCTGCACGACAGAGCCCAGTGAAGAACGGGGATCCAGCTGTCAGGCTACTGCTAGGGTGATGCTGGGGACCCAGGGGTGCTCACTGGCCTGCCATGAGGGTCAGCCAGAAGTCCTGCTCGGTGTTACTGTAGACCACTTCCCATGTAAGGGACATCATGGCTGTCTCCGTGAGAGTGGAGGGGGGGGCGGGCAGGGGATGATGGGGAAACACAGGGTCAAGTACTCAACTCTGGCTTGATGGGCATACCCAGGACAAAAGCTGCCACGTAATTGGAGATCTGGCCCATGCCTACGATGAAGAACAGCACCGCAAACATCTCAAAGTTGGTGGAGAAGACCTGCAGGAAGCTGAAGCCTGTCTGGATGCCCATGGTCACAAACAGCACCTTCTTCCGACCAAACCTGGGAAGGGGAGAGCAAACAGGAATCATGGGGAGAAGACTCAGGTTTTCCCCAGACCCCTCCCCTCTGACTCTGTGCCAGGGTTTCCTTTGCACGCTTCCCAGGATGAACACGCAGTCCCCGTGTATCCGTAATAATACATATGGAGGCAGATAGGGGGGGCATGATGAAAGCTGGCAAATCCAGGAAAGGCACATGTGTCATCACTCTCTTACATCCATTCTGTGGCCAGGAGCCAATAATCGACAAAGGTAAGTGGCACTGTGTTTTCAAAACTCTTTAACTATTAACTAGAATTGGAACCCTACCATTTTACAATGAATGAGTAAGCTTTACACAATCATGTCTGCTAATGTCATGAGCAGAGACGGTCACGCGTTGCCTGTTTTACAGGCTTGCTAAAAAGGATTGAACCTGAACCTGATTAAGCCTCTGGATCCAGCTGCCAATTTGCAAAGAAATTCAGAGAAATATGCTGAGCCATACCAGGAGGGTGCAACCAGCCAAAACCCTGACTGAGGACCTCTCCTGGTAACAGGGGCTGGGGTTTCTCAAGCTCCCGGGCAAAGAAAGAGATGCGGGAAGAATCCCATCAGGTTAAAGCAGACTGAAGGGCATAGGAAAAAGGCTAACTGAGCAAGAATAGCCTTGCCCCTCAGGACAATCAACTGGGCAGTGAGCCTGCAAATCACCCACATGAAGGTGACTGTTACAAAGCTATTTAATGGGGAAGGAGGGCCTTGTGACTGGAATGGGGCAGATGAAGGTGGCTTCTCTGTGGCCAGCGAAGATCTAGTTCTAGACTCAGTGGCAGCTACATATGGCTATTTGCTTTGGGAAAATTTGCCAGGGCATATGTTTGGTCCTGGCGGCAGCACAGTGGTTACGAGGTGGGCTGCTCACCCAAAGGGCAGCAGCGTGAAACCGCTGACCACTGACCATCCCTGGATGGGGAGCTTCTCCGCCATTTCTTCCCACAGAGGCAGCCAATGTGATTTCTGCGCTTTACATCTGGAGAGGTCCAGGTGTATAGTCACCATGTGTGTTGTTGAGAAAATGGTATGAGTCAAGCAAATGTTTTGAGAACGATGAGGGCGACAAACGTACAAGACGTACAGTGGGTATAGGTATGAATTGTGATGAGCTGTAGAAGCCCCTAATAAAATGATTTAAAAAAAAAAAAAAAAAAACCAAACAACTGTGTGCAATGAAAAGGTCGTTGGTCTTAAAAACTTCTATCCAGTTTCATTTGTACCACCGAAGACCCTATTTCCCAACTGCTGGTCCGCTGGTCCGCATCTTCGTTTCCCAATTTTGCATTCCAGTTGCTAGTTATGAATGCACCCTGACTGAATGCTTGATCGAGTTCAGATTGGATGCATTGGTAGAATTCTTCCATTTCATCCTCACTCGCTTTAGAGGCTGGTGTGTAAATCTGAACCGTAGTCGTATTGATTGGATTTCAAGACAGATCTTGAAACGGCCTCTTGGATGAGGACTGCAGCACCTCCCCTGGCTGCGGTCCCTGCCACCACGGCAACCACGTGATTTCCCGATTCGCCATGCCAGCTCACCAACACCTAGCCTCTTGACCTTTATGCACTCCACTTAGCTCTTGACAACTTGCAACTTCCCGAGATCCATACAGCGTGCATTCTGAGTTCTGGTTATGAATGGACGTTTGCAGCGGCTTCTCCCCATTTCCAGTCCTGCCCACTCTGGCGGGAAGGCGTGGCTCCCGCAGGGGTTGCTCCGCCCACGCCGCCGTGGACCACTATCTGTTGCGAAGGCCACTCTCCCCTGGTCTTTTTTTTTTTTTTTTTGGGTGGGGGGCATTACTGCTCTCCGGTGGTGGGAGTAGGAGGCCCAGCCCCACTGCTGGAATTGAACCTCCGTCCCAGTGGGCCGCAGTCCCGCGCACAACCACTACGCCACGGAGGCTCAGTCCTCTCCCCTGGTCTTGTCAGCATTGCCTTCCCACCTGGGCCGCTCCTCCGCTGGCCCGGTCCGGTCTCCGGCCTCCTTCCGCTTTCCTTCAGGAGATTTCCAGGATCTGCCGATGCTTGCGGCTGCCCGTCAGGTTTCCCGTGGCTCTGCCTCCCGTGTGGCAGTTGGTTCTCGGTCTCAAAGCTCTGCTGAAACCGGTTCTCTGTGGGTCCCCTTCCTGGTTCCTGAAATACTGGGGACACAGCTTCCGGCACCCCAGTCTCACACGAAGCCGCTGCCGTATGATCAACTGACAGACGAGGGGTGGCCCAGGGCAACCGAGGACCCTGGTTTCGTCTGGGCGATCACGGTGTGGACGGATGGTGGGTGGGGAGTCTTGCAAACTGTCGGAGGAGCACGGGCACCTGCGGCTGGAGGGGGTGCGTTCTGGGACCCGAGGGTCTGTTTGACTGGCGCCGGCTCTCCAATGCAAAACGCGAGAGGTGGGCAGAAGCCCAAGTACACCAGCCGCGCGGCCACGTGCCAGAGTTTGCGGGAAGATGCCCTGGTTAGCCTTTGGAAGAGGTTACTCTGGCTACAGTATGCAGGGGATTTCCAGGGAGCGCCAGTGGACCCATAAGGCTCACAGGGAGGCTGGGGAGGGGGTTGGGGCAGTGGTCCCCCTGAAAGAGGAGAGACGCAGTGAGGATAGGGAGCAGCAGGGGGCTTGAGCGCTCACCTTGAGATCAACTTAGTTCCTCTCAGTGGGGTGGAGAGAGGGGAGGGGTTAAAGAGGTTCCCAGGTCTCCGGATGATGTGGTTGCAAAGCAGGGGTGCTGGGGACAGTCCCCCTTGATGATCCTACCCTAGACTTGCAGGCCCAATCTCCATCTTCCCTCCAGGTAGCACGGGACCTGGCAGCCTTCACCAGGGAGGAGCTGCTCCAACTACCTCAAGCTCCAAAATGCAGTGAAGTGACGTGGGTTTACTGGCTACAGGCAGCCAGGAGGGCACTGCCACCGTGCCACAGTGCCTTCCAAGGGTCCTCCCAGGGAGGTCAGCAGAGCCCCCCCACTGACTGTGCTCCAGAAAGTGAGAGAATGAGAGTACATCCTGTTTGTCTGCTACCGGTTAGCACTGGGGCCATGGCCATGCCAGGAACATGCCTGCACTTCAGAGCTCTCACTTCAGAAGTCCGGGGCGATGAAGGTGGGATGGTGGAGCCTCATCCCTGTGGGTTAGCATCTGGAAAGGGCCAGGTCTGGTCCCCGAGGTTCCCTCCGGCAGCCTGGCCTCCCTCTGAGATGAAGCTGAAGCTATGTGCTGTCGTGAGAATCAGAGATGGCCCCAGAACTACATCTTCTGGGCAGCGTAGCTCTTTTGGGGTCCAAAGCAGAGCTCAACACCAGTGGGCCCCTGTCTGTCTGACCCAGTCTCCCAAACGCCTGTGAGTGGAGCCCAGTACCGAGCAGACACCTGCTGAGGGCGGATTCCACTTTCTCTGGTGTTCTTAGCTTTCTGGTACAGTCTCTCATCAATAAAGGAGAGAAAAATCACACCTGACCTCATCTTGACCATGCTGCTCTGAGGCTTACCTGTGTACCCACCGCGTGGTCCATGGCTGCCGTCTCAGCCCCAGCCCCATGGACCTGGCCTTCCTGGGGACTGGAGGGGGCCAGAGTCATACAGAGCAGTGGTTTTCCAACCACTGGGGGCTCAGGGCCCTTTCTCATTACCTCCCAGAGGGGGGAGCCCCCCCTTCTTTAGAGTGTTGAAATCACCAATCTGATCCAAATCACCTGCCTCTTCAAGCTGCCCCCTTGGCTCTAGAAAGCAGGCCTTGGGCCTTAGGGGAAGCTCTCCAAAGAGAAACTCCTCCCAGCTTGTCTAGAGTAGTGGGTCTCTACTGGGGCAGGGCTGTTTTACCCTGGTTTGGGACATTCCTGGTTGGTCATGGCTGGTAGTAGGTAGAGGTCAGGGAAAGCGCTAAGGACGTGAGCACACCCAGGACATCCCTGCCAAAGCAAAGAAGAATCTAGCCCCAAATGTCAATAGCAACAGTCTCCTTCCTGGCTTTTCTTCCAGAGGGCTCCCGGGGAGGGGAGAGGTGGGAGAGGCCCAGGGCACCTTTAGACAGGGCCAGCCCTTAAAGGTTAGCTTTGGAGTCGAGGCAAGTCTACCGCAGGAATGGTAAATACACACACCCAGCCACAAAACCCAATAGCAATTAGCCGTCCACTTCTGCTCAGGGCTGTGCCCTGTCAGAGTTCATGGACATAAAGATAATTCTATATTGGCCAGTAAAAGGCTTTAATAACTCAGGGCTTTCGCGGGGCCTCTCAAATTTCAAGCTTATTAAGATGCCAGAAAGAAGGGCAAACCTTTGCCCTACATAAAGCTGTTGTTGATCTCCTTGACGACAGGTTGGGGGCAGGAATCTATGCTGTTAGGTCATTGGTTTGGCTGAGGGTTTAGTGCTGGAGAGTTCAGCGGGAGTCCACCGTGCAGAGCCCGGGCCGCAGACGGAGCAGCTGTCTTCTTAGCTCTTGCACTGACTACACTCGTGCTGCCAAAATGTAAAGCGAGAAAAACTATGAAAGCCTCAACGGGACCGTGCTAGTGGTTCTTCCAAAGACTAAGGCCTCCAACAGCCTTGGGGATTTTGTTTCCACGTCTTCCTTGAGAGCAGACTTTTGGAGACTGGACCACTCTGCTCAAGTCATTGTGGTCTGACGGGGTCATCGCGTTCTCAGGTGGGCCCATGCCGCAGCTGGCCGCCAGTAAAATGCATTGGGTGTAAAATGCATCGCCTGGCCTTCCTCATCAAGGGAGCCCCATGCCAGAGAGCTTCCCACCTCCTCCCTTGGGGAGGCCTGAGCTCAGCCTGGGCCCCTTCCTTCTCTTCTTGCTCTGCAGGCAACCTCAGCTGCATCCGGGCCTCCGGGGAGTGCTCTCTGCGCTGACCACCCCAAACGTGCTTCTCCCACACAGGCCTTTCCGGGAGCACTGTGTCCATGGAAGAAACGAAGCACTGGAGTTTCTGAGTTCACGCTGAGTCTCGTCATCTTGAATGGAGTATGTTCAAAAGGAACCCAACAGCTTCTGCCACAAATCTGGTCCCTCAAGTGTTCTCTCGGCAAGCACACCAGTGTCCACCCAGCCAGCCCCTCCCTTCCTGTGGCCCGTTCCAACCACCCCCGGGTTGGTGTGGGGCTTACTGGCTGCTACGTCTCTCCCTCTCTACCCCCCTGGTCCTCTGTTACACAGCGGTCCTAGCAACGTCTGACAAGATGAGGCACTGGTGTCGTTGTTAAGTGCCATGGAGTTGCTTCCAACACAGCCACCACCCTGTCACCCCACAGACAATAGAAAACACTGACTGGCCCAGAACCCTTCTTATGGTGGTTGAGTCTTGCAGCCCCTTGTTGCAGCCACGGTGACAGTCCATTCATCCATCCATCCCCTTGACAGTCTTCCTCTTTTCACTGGTCCTGGACTTTCCCCAGGATGCTGTCCAACTGCGTGGACTGACCCCTCCTGAGCTCACGTGGGAAGCCCCTGGCAGGTTCTGGCTGTGTTTGCCTCTAAGGAGCATTCTGGCTGCCCTTATTCCATGATGGGCTGGTCCGTTGCATATCCAATATTCCTTGCCAACACCCATGTTTAAATACATCAACAAGCCCTGGGTGTTTCTTATCCATTGTTCAGTTCAGGCAAGGGGGCTAATAATGTGGGCCAGGCGTATCTCAGTTTTCAACGTAGAGCTTTGCTTTTGAACACTTTTTTTTTTTTAAAGAATCGTTTTGCTGGGGGGGCTCTTATTTATAAATCTTTTAACAAATCCATCATTCAATGGTAGTAAGCACACAGGTTGCCATCAGCATTTCCAGAACAATTTCTTCCTCCTGGAGCCCTGTAGACACTTGAAAGAGTGTCTTTTGCATCAGATTTCCCCCCGTGCAGAATGCCATGTGATGTCCTGACCACCCCTTCCATGGGTGTGGATCCAGGAGAACTGCTTTCCGTGTATGGGTCTGGTTGTGAGGATTTGGTTTCATGCTGAGATGTAATTCACACCAAAGGATGTCACCTCAGTAAGGGTCAGATCCCTTCTAACTTTCAGTGAGTAGGAGTGCTCATCGGCATACCGATGTTGCTGGAAGTCTTCCGCCTAGCCTGACGCTGTGCTCTTCCTCATAGGAGCCAGCTTCTCCAACGTGAGGTGCGGGATGTGGGTTAGATTATATGCTACTGATCAATGAATGCTTGTTGCTAGGACGAGGATCGGTGGGAGCATTTCCCCCATGACAAATCTCTACATCGAAGACTCGTCCATCAATGATCACGGCCTACTGAACTCTTCTGCTGACTGGTGGGCTATAGACATGTTGCCCACTTTTAAATCAGTAGGTGAGACTCTAGAAAAAATCTAGTGAGAAAGCCAGACACGTTTTATATAAAGCCAGGAAGAGGCTAACCTAACATCCCGAGTTTGTATTATGGGATAAGATGGTTTTATCCTTCAGGTAGGATGATATTTCCATTCGGAACGTCTCTGTCCGAGACCACCGGGGAGCACGCTGAGCCTCCTCTCCTCTGGTCTCAAAGAGTGGTCAACGTATCTCTTCACGCTTCTTTGTCCCTCAAGAGGCCCCACATCAGGAAGACAGCATTGTGGACCCCTCTGAGGACTTCAGGAAAGCAATGGACTTTCTCCAGGAAAAAATGCTCAGATATCTCAGTTTGAAAGTTCTACATGTAATTTCAAGGGTTCAACCATTCTTGGACCTCGACGGAAAAGTCTTCGCTTTACACAAATTAACGCAGTTGTGAGAAAGGGGCCTTCTTCCTACTTGTGAGTGCCGCCCCTGCAGGCATGTTAGCTAGGTGTGTGTGTGTGTGTGTGTGTGTGTGTGTGTGTGAGAGAGAGAGAGAGAGAGAGAGAGAGAGAGAGAGAGAGAGAGAATTCTGCTCCACTCCACTCCACTCCTGGCTGGTTGAGATCGCCTTGCACCCTGTCAGCTGTTCTTGGTAATGGAGAAGCAGAGCCTTAAGAATCTATAGTACAGAGGATGCGCAGATGGTGTCAGCCACTCCCACCCTGGGGGGGCGAGAGAGACGGGGGCAGGCCTCCTGTGCTGCCCCTGTGCGAGGTCACCTGAGGGGCTCGCAAGGGCCCATGTGCCTAGGGACTTTTCTGAAGCCCCCTCCTGTTCTCTGGCCACCTGGACCATGGATGCCCTTGGCCTGGCGGGGCAATATCTTGCCCCAGCAAGGGCTGGGGAGTGAGGACCCTTGGCCTTGCTCTAGTCTGCCGTCTGAACGAAGGCTTTCTCGTGCTTGTGAAAAACAAGCTGCTGGGCTGAGAACACACGACCACCTGAAGCCAAGGGTTTGGCACATGCTCCTTGGCCAGTGTTGGGGTCCCCTGAAGCTGCAGAAGACAGACACCTTACCTGTCTGAGAGCTGCCCTGAAATGAAGGAGCCCACCAGCACACCCACGAAAAACAAGGAGGTGGTCAGCGGGCCCTTCCAGTCGTCCTCACACACCAGGTTCCACTGAAAGAGGAGGAGCAGAGGGAAGGATCACGCACTTCTTTTTGGAACAGTGTTAGACTCTAAGGTTTCTTGGAAAAGTGCATTTTTCCTGGAAAATGATATTCCAAGCTGGGTGTGTTAGTTCACTTAAACAGAGGCTCCCCGGGGGTGGCAGGCTCCCTCTTGAAGGGCTAGTGGGTTCCTCCCCCATCCTGTTGTCCATAGCTTGCAGCCCAATGTCTTCCATCCGATTTGAGGGCAGGAGGACATGAATGCTCTGCCCAGGCAGGACATGAATGCTCTGCCCACAGGCTGGCCGGCCTGCAGGCAAAGGCAGCCTTATCACCCCTGCTTGGAGGAGTCTGAGTGGAGCCCGGTGAAGGCAGGTCTCCATTGCTCAGGGAGCTCAGGAGTGACTCCGGGCTTCTATGGGCCAGAGCACCCAGCAGGGGCACTGGGGCAGGGGCACCCCCCAGGTCTGTTCCTGCAGCTCTGCTCAGGCCCCTAGGCTGAGCCCTTCCCGAGACACCTTGACTTGAAATCCCTGACTGCTCAGCCACACTTGGGCCCAATCACAGCAGAGTGCTGGGCGTCAGGAAACTAAGATCTAACTCCCATTCTAGTGGCAACTTCAGGGTTGCCAACCTGAAGAGACAGGTTTTTCCTCAGTAGTTTGATACCCCCACCTGCCCCTTGGTAAACCCTGGCTGTGACCAGGCACCAGAAACGAGGCCTGTGAGCCTGGGACCGACACTCAGGCAGAGACTGGCCTGGCCTCACAAGGAAGCAGAAGGAAGAAAAGCTGACATGGAAACATAGTGCTCCCAGGTAGACACCTCTCAGACAGTGAGGGGGTGCCAAGTGACTTCCCACAGGCACCGCCCCTCTCTGGGAGAGCCAGACCCCTCCTGACTGGGGCTCAGTGGCTGATCTGCCCTGAACCCAGTAACAGAGGCAGGGGGCGCCTGGGTCTCCCAGACAAACGCATCTCCTCTGGGCCAGCACCAGCTACTTGCAAGTCCTGTGGTGGCAGCGGGCATACAGCGTCTGGGGGAGGGCGTGCTGGGAGCCTCAGGCTCTCCACACCAGACTGAGCCTGCTCAGGAAGAAGCTGACAGGAGGGTGGCAGTCCTCACACCAGAGAGGAGTTGGGTGCCCAACCCCCCCATCCAGAGGAAGCCCAGGTGGTCCAGCGTCCAGAGTGCCCGCGGACTATGGCAGGCAGCCCAGCCAGTGGGGGCTCAACCAACCTGAAGCAGGTTCCCCAAGCCCCCCCAATCCCAGTACTCAGGTGGGTGGAGAAGTGGACCTGCAGCACTCTCCACTCCACACAGGACTGCTCCCTTCCGGAAGAGTCCCAGTGGGGAGAGAGAGCTGGGAGAAGCCTCTTCCCTCCCCATAGCCTGTGCGCAGGCCTGTGCAGATGGGGTCTATTGTATTATGTTTGGATCAAAAACTAAGACAAGAGGAGACAGCCGCTGTTACTCCACAGGGCTGGAGCTTCTGCAGCGAGGCCTGGGGTCATAGCGTCCCCTAGAGCTCAGATCCCCACCACCGGGAGAGTCCTGAGCTGTAACCGCTCTGCAGTAGGCAGGGGACTGCAGTGTTGGCCTTTGGGACATGTCCTCAGAGCACCCTCTTGGGCTCCTGCAACCTCGCTTCCCCGGGCCCCAGTCTGGCGTGCTCTTGGCACGTGCGGTGAGGTCAGGTTGTGCCCGCCGGCTCCCACTGACCGTTTCTGACCACTTGGGGAAAGGAGGTGTGTACTGACTCTGCCCTGCCTGCCCTCAGGAGAACTGAGATTGCTCAAGCACCAGCGCAGGCAGGGAGTGATTCCTCCTCCCTGCCTCTTGTTGACTACCAGCTAGATTACAGGTGGTGTCCGGACCGGGCCTGTGTCCCCCTGAGGAAGGGGAGGGGTGAATAGTATGCCTGCAGAGGCTAGGATGAGCCCCCTGTATGGAATACAGTCATGAAAATACCTAGTACTTTGCATATGGAAATGTCTGCTCCTCATTCCTGTAGGAGCAGGAACACATCCATCATTTGTTACATTGGAAAAGGAGCTTTCAGGGCTACCAACCTTACAGTTGAGGTTGAGTAGTAGTATGCTTCTCCTACATAAGAAGAAGAAAAGTTACAGTCTTCGAAACCCACAAGGGCAGTTCTACTGTGTCCTACGGGATCACGAAGAGTCGGAATCATCGTTTCTGTTGTTGAAAAAAAGGGGTCTACAACATCAGTGATCACAGCCCGGTGGATTGTGCCAGAGTGGAGTCCTTTCTAATGGACATGCAGAAAATGGAGTGTTCTCGTGTGGGAAGGAGGGACTCGATCACAAAGAAACCACCTTGCTCACCTCTCCCCCAGCTCTATTCCTGGTGGACGTGTAACCAGCCCTGCACTGACGTTGGCTAGAGAAGCCATCTTGAAGCAGAAGCGTTCCCCGACAACTGAGCTCTCAGGGAGTGCCGCTGCCTGCCTGGAATTGGACTGCCTTGCACTGTCCAACAGCTCCTCTTGGAATTCATCTTGGGTGGGAAATGTTGGTTTTAGGCACGTGTCCTTTCCTTATAAGTAAAAAAGACTCTACCAAGATAGACTTCAATGGTTTCATATTCTGTCCAACTGGAAGGGTTTAGTCACACTGCATTTCTCCCCAAGTGACAGTGTGTGTAGCTTGATATAATTTCATTAAAGTTGTAAATCCCTGAAACAACCCTCCCCCCAAAAAAAAGAAAAACAAAACACCTAGTGCTTCTCCTGGCCTGACTTCCCCTTGGTGACAACAACAGCTGTTCTAAAGCAGCTCCTTGGAGAGGGGCTGGCACTGGCCGCTGCCAGGTACCCATGTGACAGTGGATGTCAGGGTCACAGACTCTGCTTCCCAGTGACCCCGCAGCTGAGTGAGTTGTGAGAGTCCCAATCAGCTGCTCCCCACTCCCCAAGAGCCCCAGTTCAGCTCAGGGCCATGCCTAACACAGGTGGGGTGTGCTCACTGGCTGTGAGCACCTGGCACCGCTAAGAGGGCTTGGAGGACGACTCTCAACCTTTTTCCCCAAAATGTCTCTGGGCCGATATAACCACCAACCTTTCCGTTAGTAGCCCAGCTCCATTTTAACCACAGGCTCCATTCAGGGACACAAACCCAGCTCCGCCGACACTGAGAAGGGAGCCAGACGTGCCATTCAAAGCATGCCTTTCTAGCAGGAAAGGTTCCAGGGCACACACGTGTGTCAGAGTGTTTCGAATAGTGCACTCCCACCAGGCATAGCGTATTATATGCCGGTCATCTGGTGAAGCTGTGAAAATACTTCAAAGAGAGAGATATGCCTCGAAACCTCACTAGTGTGTAACCTGGGGACTAGGAGAGAGGACCTGGGAGCTTCTTCCTGCGACGGATCTTGCCTGACCCATACAGGGGTCAAACATACCAGTTGGCCCCGCAGGGGAGGGAATGCCAACTTGTCTGTCTTCTGCTGCATGCATGGTGGCCCGATTGGAGCAGCCTCTTGAGGCTGCGAGGGCAAGGAGGTGCCTGCCACTGTACTAATGATGCCTCACTGCCCCACACTGAGGAGGATCCGGGAGCAGTCTGCTGCCCGAGTGAGTGTGTGACTGACTGGAGAAGAGTTATTTTGGGGCTTTGCTGGCTTGGGGAGCCCAGTCCAAGCACCAGGTCTCCGGGCTCTCCACCCGGGGTCAGCCCTGACTCTGCCTCCCCGCTTGGTGAGCCTTTTCCCTGGGGCAGACTCAGGTGTAGAGAAAGAGGCTTTCTGGGGCAATGCAGAGGAGTCGTAGTTCTGCCAGGGACTCAGAAGGACAGACAGACACACAAGGACCTGCAGAGGCCTGCCAGCTCTGAGTGGAAGGAGCCCCACGTCATGGGTGCTAGAGAAGTTAGAAGCTTCTAAGGAATCTTTCTAGATGCAGACTGGGTAGGGATATGGTGTGATGAAATATCAGGTGACCTGTCAACTGGAGAAGTCACCCACATTCCCTGCGGGCAGCATCCTGGGCGCAGAAGCTTAGGCCCTGGAGAAGCCCTCCAGGTGGGGTGGGCGATTTCCCAGGGCACTGGAATGGTTTGAGTGGCCACAAGGGGAGGAGAGACCAACTGGAAGTAAGTGGACCATCACGCTGTTTCTGAAACGTGGGGCACAAACCTCTTTTACCTCATAGTATCCCCTTCTTTCAGTCAACCCTGAAACCTTGTTTCCAAGTGAACAGGGCTGACCCATGGTCAGTGGGATGGGGGGATTACATTTCCTTGAAAACATGTCAGCTAATTCTTTCCAGCCAACCTTAGATTTCCCTCCCTGTAAGTTCACAAGTCCCCTGGAGTAACTTACACTTTAGAGAAGATTCCTTTCAGTAACCCCTCAATACAATTTTTCCTAAGTCTCCCTCTGCATCCCACCTCACGACAGGAATTGTGGGAGATGCAAAGATATATGTTTAGCACAGTGTTCAATTGTACATGTGCATCCTTCGACTGCAATCAAGGAATAGAACATGGAACAGGAGACCTATGGCTTTAATCTTCCGTTGGAAACGGCTTCAAACCGGTTTGAGCCAGTTCAGTGTGGAGCAGAGAAATCAGAACAGGTCCAAATCTGTAAGAGGTAGTAGTGAACAGTAATGAGAACCCCAAACGGACAGACTACAGGTTGAGGCTCTCAAGTGGGAAAGACTCGAACGAGGCGAACCTCGCATGCCCTTTTCGGCGCTTACTACCAGGATGCGGGGCTAGTGCCAGGATTGTGGGGAGCCGCGTGGTTGGCAGGCATCTTTGAACTGGACATCGCCTTCTCTGCCTCATTGGTTGCTATGCAACAAACACACCGCCCTTGTTTTCTGAGACAGAGACAACATCCCTAGCAAGGCACGAAGGGAACCTGTGGGGGGGTTTGTTTTTTAATTCCTGTCTTGGGCATTGTTCTGGCATGGCCACATTAGGCCATTTCGGGTCCTTTCTGGCTGTACGGGGTCTGCTCTTGGGGAACTGGGGAGAAGTGGCATGAAGTCCTGACTGAAAAGCTCGCAGCCAGGGTGCCCCCGGGCACAGGGCAGCGGAGGGCAGGCATGGGAGCAGCTGCAGTGGTTAGCGGGCCAGGTCTGCTTGGAGAGAAAGTGGGCCTTAGGGAAACAGAGCCAAGGAAAAGGTTGGTGCCCGTGACTATTCCCTTGGAAGAAACAAGCAGCCTCGAAGTCCGGCATGTTGGCATCCCTGAATAAAGGGCTCAGGAGAGGATTAGTCTTGCCTTGCTGTCAGGATAGACAACCTGCAAGTCAGTGAAAGGGCACAGCAAGCCCAGCCCACCATCCTGCCAAGGAATTTTGACTACCTGGTCTAGCGCACTTGTAAGACACAACTGCCCTGCCCTGCAGGCTTTCCCAGGAGGCCAATCTGTCTGGAAGCAGACTGTTGTATCTGTTTCCTGCACCACAGCTGGTGCGAAGGGTCCAAACGGCCTGTGGGTTAGCAGCCGAGCACTTCACCCATTATGCCACCAGGCCCCGCCGAACGGGCGGGCAGTTCTTACGGAGCTGATGAGGCCGAGATGAAACAACCAGAGACTGGCCTGCGATCAGCGGGTTGAAATAAAGTGTGTACACCTTGTTCAATGTGACACGGGCGCGCGGCTCTGTGAACCTTCACCTAATGCACAATAGAAAGTTAAAGACAAACCAGAGAACAACCCAAGACATCAACCACACAATAAAAACTAAAGATTGGCCCGGGAGCACATGCAGCTTTGGGGAGCTGGCAGGATGGGGTCCAAATGTGGGGGCCCATGGCCAGAGTAGGTGGAGGGGCCCAAAGGCATCAGAGTAAATGCAAAGAGATGCCAGCAGCGGCTTCTGATTTCACTGCCCGCAAGGCCTGCACCCCCCCTCGCCCCCTCCCCCCACACCACCATTTGGGCTGCTAGACTATTGACAGGCTCCTACATGAGCCTACAATTCCAGGGCTATGACTGGGCTATGACTGCCCTAAATGACTCCCAGGAAGGTAACAGGCCACCTCATGAGGCTAGGAGCCAGGATTTCCATCAACTGGAGTCTTTGTGAACGCTTGCGTGGAGCCCTGGTGGGATAGTGGTTGCTGCTATGCACAGTCAGCAGTTCACAGCCACTGGCTGTGCTGAGAGACAAAGACCTGGTTTTCTTCTCCTGTCGGGAATGACAGTCTCAGAGACTCACAGGGGCAGTTCTACCCTATCCTTTGGGGTGGCTATGAGTCGCCATCAACCCAGTGGCAGTGATCTGAACTGTTGAGGTCACATGCGCAGTCTGCTACCTTCACTCATTGCTCTGGCCCCAAGCCTAATGGGCCATTTCCCCTTTGTGGTCAAGTAATGATGTCTTGGGACGCGTAATGGTGCCACTGGCTAGGGAATGGCAGGAGCTTCAGGTCACGCTCCTTCTGCATGTATGTGGAGTATGTACAGACACACGCACACACTCACCCTCGTGAGTGAGTCTATAGGGGCAGCTGTCAGACCTCCATGGGTGGTGAAGGTCCCAGAAGCAACAGAGCCAAAGCCTTCTGGGCCCGTGTGAGGCTCTGGAGGCAACCTTCCTACATGCTTCCAGCCTGGGTCTGATGGCACCCCAGGGATTGTGGCACCTTGACCTTTAGCCCCCTCCTGGTGAACCCTGACCTTCTGCTCTGCTGAGTTCCAAGTGGTTCTAGATCTTGCATGATTTGCAAGCCTTCCTTCGTCAGAACTCTGGGGCAGGTTCAGACCAATCACTGAGAGGGCCTCTCCAACAGGCAGCCTTCCCCGATCCATGAAGCCAGAGAAGCAGGTGTGCTGGGAACTCCAGGCTCCCCAGGTCTCTCCTGTCTTGGTGCATACCCTAGAGGCCTGGGACTGCCTTCCCCTGTGGGCTACCTGCCCTCCTGGCCAATGTGCACTGCGAAGGTCGCCTGTCGCCAAGGTGGCAGAAGCCTGACCCCCAGGGAAGCCAGCTGCCCTGCTCCCTCTCCTAGACGAACTGCCATTGGGAGTAAGGAAGGGTCCTGGAAGAGGAAGC